>JAJQKJ010001693.1:0-70979 GCA_029574335.1 Rana kukunoris | reverse complement strand
CAAGTTTTTTGTGCTATTTATATTTTTTTAAAATATTAAGCTTTTAGTCGCTTTTTTTTAACATTGAAGTCAATGAGAACATGCTTTCTCCTGCTTCAAAACTCATGCGCCGTACAAAATGTATCTCCTCCTTCATACTTTCACTGACAGACACCAAACAAACTTTACAACGGTCACAAAATATTCAGCTATCCGGCTTATGACTTTTTAGATTGAAATCTTTTATATAGTTTTTGTGAAAAAGCAATTTACGTTTAGTGATTTTTTCAGAAAATTTTATCGATTAAACAGTCTCCTATGGACATGGCTTAGAGTGTGTCATGTGACCTTTAGAGTGTGAGTTTTGAAAAGAATCGTATTATCTATAAAAAAGGGGGAACAAATTGCTCTCACGCCCACAAGATCTACTTGTCATACACAATTTATATATCAAATGGAAGGTATTTTTGTCTGCTTTCAGGGGATGTGATCAGTTTTGTGATGCGCATTTTACTTTTCGCAATTTACGTTTAGGTGATTTTTTTCAGAAAAATTTTATCGATTTAACAGTCTTCCTTATGGAGACCTGTTAGAGTGAGTCATGTGACCTTTAGAGTGTGAGTTTTGAAAAAACTCGGATTATCTATAAAAACGATGGGACTTCTTCAAGGTTTTATGTAGTATTTATACTTTTTAAAATATTAAGCTTTTAGTAGTCGCTTTTTTTTAACATTGAAGTCAATGAGAACATGCTTTCCACCGCCGCTTAAAATCTCATGCCGTACAAAATGTATCTCCTCCTTCATACTTTCACTGACAGACACCAAACAAACTTTACCACGGTCACAAAATATTCAGCTATCCGGCTATGACTTTTCAGATTGAAATCTTTTATAGTTTTTGTGAAAAAGGAATTTACGTTTAGTGATTTTTTCAGAAAATTTTATCGATTACACTGGTTGTCTATGGAAAGCTGCTAGAGTGAGTCATGTGACCTTTAGAGTGTGAGTTTTGAAAAAAACTCGGATTATCTTTAAAAAAGGGGGAACAAATTGCTCTCACGCCCACAAGATCTACTTGTCATACACAATTTATATATCAAATGGAAGGTATTTTTGTCTGCTTTCAGGCAATGTGATCAGTTTTGTGATGCGCATTTTACTTTTCGTTGCTGGAGCTTTCTAAAGGACAAGAGTTCCAAAATTGTCCCCATAGGCCTTCATTATAACGCGCTTTTAAAATTTGTTAGTAAGACACACAAAGATACTCTTTTCTAAATCGCGGACATGGCCACATTTTTAAGTGTATCAACATAAAATTCATATCGATGCGTTCACAAGGGTCTTGTCTTTTATACGGTGAAGTCGCTGTATCGATCGCATGTACAGTTGTGGATTTATTAACCACTTTAGCCCCGGACCATATTGCTGTACCAACAGACCAGAGCACTTTTTGTGATTCGCACTGCGTCGCTTTAACTGACAATTGCGCGGGTCGTGCGACGTGGCTCCCAAACAAAATTGGCGTCCTCTTTTTTTCCCCACAAATAGAGCTTTCTTTTTGGTGGTATTTGATCATCTCTGCGGTTTTTATTTTTTGCGCTATAAACAAAAATAGAGCGACTATTTTGAAAAAAATGCAATATTTTTTACATTTTGCTATAATAAATATCCCCAAAAAAGATATAAAAAAAATTTTTTTTCCTCAGTTTAGGCCGATACGTATTCTTCTACATATTTTTCGTTAAAAAAAATCGCAATTAGCGTTTTTTGATTGGTTTGCGCAAAATTTATAGCGTTTACAAAAAAGGGGGTAGTTTTATGGCATTTTTATTAATATTTTTTTTTTACTAGTAATGGCGGCGATCAGCGTTTTTTTTCGGTACTGCGATATTATGGCGGACACTTCGGACACTTTTGACACATTTTTGGGACCATTGGCATTTTTATAGCGATCAATGCTGTAAAAATGCATTGGATTACTATAAAAATGCCATTGGCAGTGAAGGGGTTAACACTAGGGGGCAGGGAAGGGGTTGAGTGTGTTCCTATTTGTGTTCTTACTGTGTGGGGGGGGTTGACTCACTAGGGGGAATCACTGATCTTCTGTTCATACATTGTATGAACGGAAGATCAGCGTTTTCCCCCGCTGACAGGAACGAGAGCTGTGTGTTTACACGCACAGCTCTCGTTCCCCGCTCTGTAACGAACGACGAGCGCCGCGCGTGCCCGCGACGATCGCGCCCGCCGGCAAAGCGCGCGGAACACGGGGGCGAGCGGGGGGTGCGCTGCGCGGCGGGGGCCCACCGGCGGCGCGCACGCGCCCCCTAGTGGCCGCGAAAGTCCCGACGTAGCATGACGGGCTCTCGCGCAGGAGAGCCGACCTGCCGCCATATAACTGCGGCGGCTGGGTCGGCTAGTGGTTAAGGTTTGTTTGAAGGGTTATTTCACTTATTTTGTGTGTAGATAAAAAGCGTTTTGTAATGGTAATTCTTTCCCTAAATAGCTTCCTTTACCTCAGTGCAATTATCCCCCCTCACTCACCCGGGGGAGGGGAGAAAACCTCTTGAGGGGGAGGGGCGACCAGGAAGTCAGGCCGCTCTGTACTTTGCAGATAGAGAAAAAGAGCTGTGTGTTAGTGGGCGTCCTGCTCACCCCCTCCCCCCCTCAAGAGGCTTTCTCTACACCAGGGAAAAAGCCTTGCACTTCTGTATAGAAATATGGACATTTAAAATCAAAATCAAAGGATGAGGTAAGTAAAGGAGGACTGCACTAAGGTAAAGGAAGTTATTTAAGGAGAAAATGATTTTACCTTTACAACACCTTTAATGATTAAAGAGAGGCTTTATAAGTACTGAAGGACCACTGCTTGTATGTCCTAAAGATAGTATAGTGGTTATGGTGAATGGGATTTGTGCGGGCTTAGCAATTCAGCTATTCAGCATTCCCACGTATTTTCCTCAGGAAATGCATTTTCTAGTTCTTATTAATGTTATTCCGTACGTTTTTTGGCTCTGCGTAACTTCGCCATACTTTCAGCGATTGAGACCATTCAACTTTTAAAATGTTCATCTCATTCAGCTAACGATGGACTTCTTCAAGTTTTTTGTGCTATTATATATTTTTAAAAATATTAAGCTTTTAGTCGCTTTTTTTTAACATTGAAGTCAATGAGAACATGCTTTCTCCTGCTTCAAAACTCATGCCGTACAAAATGTATCTCCTCCTTCATACTTTCACTGACAGACACCAAACAAACTTTACAACGGTCACAAAATATTCAGCTATCCGGCTATGACTTTTCAGATTGAAATCTTTTTATAGTTTTTTGTGAAAAAGCAATTTACGTTTAGTGATTTTTTCAGAAAATTTTATCGATTAAACAGTCTTCCTATGGACATGGCTTTAGAGTGTGTCATGTGACCTTTAGAGTGTGGAGTTTTGAAAGAATCGTATTATCTATAAAAAAGGGGGAACAAATTGCTCTCACGCCCACAAGATCTACTTGTCATACACAATTTATATATCAAATGGAAGGTATTTTTGTCTGCTTTCAGGGGATGTGATCAGTTTTGTGATGCGCATTTTACTTTTCGCAATTTACGTTTAGTGATTTTTTCAGAAAATTTTATCGATTTAACAGTCTTCCTATGGAGACCTGTTAGAGTGAGTCATGTGACCTTTAGAGTGTGAGTTTTGAAAAAACTCGGATTATCTATAAAAACGATGGGACTTCTTCAAGGTTTTATGTAGTATTTATACTTTTTAAAATATTAAGCTTTTAGTCGCTTTTTTTTAACATTGAAGTCAATGAGAACATGCTTTCCACCGCTTAAAATCTCATGCCGTACAAAATGTATCTCCTCCTTCATACTTTCACTGACAGACACCAAACAAACTTTACCACGGTCACAAAATATTCAGCTATCCGGCTATGACTTTTCAGATTGAAATCTTTTATAGTTTTTGTGAAAAAGGAATTTACGTTTAGTGATTTTTACAGAAAATGTTATCGATTACACTGGTTGTCTATGGAAAGCTGCTAGAGTGAGTCATGTGACCTTTAGAGTGTGAGTTTTGAAAAAACTCGGATTATCTTTAAAAAAGGGGGAACAAATTGCTCTCACGCCCACAAGATCTACTTGTCATACACAATTTATATATCAAATGGAAGGTATTTTTGTCTGCTTTCAGGCAATGTGATCAGTTTTGTGATGCGCATTTTACTTTTCGTTGCTGGAGCTTTCTAAAGGACAAGAGTTCCAAAATTGTCCCCATAGGCCTTCATTATAACGCGCTTTTAAAATTTGTTAGTAAGACACACAAAGATATTCTTTTCTAAATCGCGGACATGGCCACATTTTTAAGTGTATCAACATAAAATTTCATATCGATGCGTTCACAAAGGGTCTTGTCTTTTTACGGTGAAGTCGCTGTATCGATCGCATGTACGGTTGTGGATTTATTAACCACTTTAGCCCCGGACCATATTGCTGTCCAAAGACCAGAGCACTTTTTGTGATTCGGCACTGCGTCGCTTTAACTGACAAATTGCGCGGGTCGTGCGACGTGGCTCCCAAACAAAATTGGCGTCCTTTTTTTCCCACAAATAGAGCTTTCTTTTGGTGGTATTTGATCATCTCTGCGGTTTTTATTTTTTGCGCTATAAACAAAAATAGAGCGACTATTTTGAAAAAAATGCAATATTCTTTACATTTTGCTATAATAAATATCCCCAAAAAAGATATAAAAAAAAATTTTTTTCCTCAGTTTAGGCCGATACGTATTCTTCTACATATTTTTCGTTAAAAAAAATCGCAATTAGCGTTTTTTGATTGGTTTGCGCAAAATTTATAGCGTTTACAAAAAAGGGGGTAGTTTTTTATGGCATTTTTATGTTTAATATTTTTTTTTACTAGTTTATGGCGGCGATCAGCGTTTTTTTTTCGGTTACTGCGATATTATGGCGGACACTTCGGACACTTTTGACACATTTTTGGGACCATGGCATTTTTATAGCGATCAATGCTGTAAAAATGCATTGGATTACTATAAAAAATGCCATTGGGCAGTGAAGGGGTTAACACTAGGGGGCAGGGAAGGGGTTAAGTGTGTTCCTATTGGGAGCTGTGGTGGCTCAACGTGATTGGCACTGCACTGACAAGCCATTCACCTCTGCAGCCAAGGGGTTCGGATCCCGGTCTCGGCTACATGTGAATTGAGTTTGGTGGTCTCAGCCCGGCTCCCGGTGGGTGTGCTATGCAAGGTACGCCTGTGCTTAGTACGCCCACCCCCCCCCAACAAAAACCACCACACTTGCACGCACACAAAATTGGTTTTAAAAAACACATGCACTTTGGCCATGCGGTCTCTAAAATAAAGAGAGGCGAAGGACCTACGGGGCTGGCTGGGTGGGGCTAGGCCCCCTCACTCCCTCATAGGGGGAGTCCCTCTGCCCCATTGGGGTCCCGTTGGGCCCCAGTTGGGCTCCCAAGAGGAGCAGGTAGGGCGGGGTGAAGTGGGAGGCCCCCCTTCACACCCGCCATTGCCACAGGGGCATGGAGAAGGATGGCGATTGCCTCCGGGGGGAGGGGTCTGCCTACTCCCAACTCCCTGCAGTCCGGCTCCTCTCTCTCGAGTTCACGCACAAAAAAAATACACTTTAAGAAAAAAAAAAAAAAAAAAAAAGGTGTTCCTATTTGTGTTCTTTCTGTGTGGGGGGGGGTTGACTCACTAGAGGGGAAATCACACTGATCTTCTGTTCATACATTGTATGAACGGAAGATCAGCGTTTTCCCCGCTGACAGGAACGAGAGCTGTGTGTTTACACGCACAGCTCTCGTTCCCCGCTCTGTAACGAACGAACGGATACGTTGAGGCGCGTGCCGGCGACGATCGCGCCCGCCGGGCAAGCGCGCGGAACTCGGGGGGCGAGCGGGGGGGCGCGCGCGCGGGCCACCGGCGGCGCGCACGCGCCCCCTAGTCGCCGCGAAAGTCCCGACGTAGCATGACGGGCTCTCGCGCAGGAGAGCCGACCTGCCGCCATATAACTGCGGCGGCTGGTCGGCTAGTGGTTAAGGTTTGTTTGAAGGGTTATTTCACTTATTTTGTGTGTAGATAAAAAGCGTTTGTAATGGTAATTCTTTCCCTAAATAGCTTCCTTTACCTCAGTGCAATTATCCCCCTCACTCACCCGGGGGAGGGGAGAAAACCTCTTGAGGGGGAGGGGCGACCAGGAAGTCAGGCCGCTCTGTACTTTGCAGATAGAGAAAAGAGCTGTGTGTTAGTGGGCGTCCTGCTCAACCCCTCCCCCCTCAAGAGGCTTTCTCTACACCAGGGGAAAAGCCTTGCACTTCTGTATAGAAATATGGACATTTAAAATCAAAATCAAAGGATGAGGTAAGTAAAGGAGGACTGCACTAAGGTAAAGGAAGTTATTTAGGGAAAATGATTTTACCTTTACAACACCTTTAATGATTAAAGAGAGGCTTTATAAGTACTGAAGGAACACTGCTTGTATGTCCTAAAGATAGTATAGCGGTTATGGTGAATGGGATTTGTGCGGGCTTAGCAATTCAGCTATTCAGCATTCCCACGTATTTTCCTCAGGAAATGCATTTTCTAGTTCTTATCAATTTTATTCCGTACGTTTTTTGGCTCTGCGTAACTTCGCCATACTTTCAGCGATTGAGACCATTCAACTTTTAAAATGTTCATCTCATTCAGCTAACGATGGGACTTCTTCAAGTTTTTTGTGCTATTTATATTTTTTAAAATATTAAGCTTTTAGTCGCTTTTTTTTAACATTGAAGTCAATGAGAACATGCTTTCTCCTGCTTCAAAACTCATGCCGTACAAAATGTATCTCCTCCTTCATACTTTCACTGACAGACACCAACCAAACTTTACAACGGTCACAAAATATTCAGCTATCCGGCTATGACTTTTCAGATTGAAATCTTTTATAGTTTTTGTGAAAAAGCAATTTACGTTTAGTGATTTTTTCAGAAAATTTTATCGATTTAACAGTCTTCCTATGGAGACCTGTTAGAGTGAGTCATGTGACCTTTAGAGTGTGAGTTTTGAAAAAACTCGGATTATCTATAAAAACGATGGGACTTCTTCAAGGTTTTATGTAGTATTTATACTTTTTAAAATATTAAGCTTTTAGTCGCTTTTTTTTAACATTGAAGTCAATGAGAACATGCTTTCCACCGCTTAAAATCTCATGCCGTACAAAATGTATCTCCTCCTTCATACTTTCACTGACAGACACCAAACAAACTTTACCACGGTCACAAAATATTCAGCTATCCGGCTATGACTTTTCAGATTGAAATCTTTTATAGTTTTTGTGAAAAAGGAATTTACGTTTAGTGATTTTTTCAGAAAATTTTATCGATTACACTGGTTGTCTATGGAAAGCTGCTAGAGTGAGTCATGTGACCTTTAGAGTGTGAGTTTTGAAAAAACTCGGATTATCTTTAAAAAAGGGGGAACAAATTGCTCTCACGCCCACAAGATCTACTTGTCATACACAATTTATATATCAAATGGAAGGTATTTTTGTCTGCTTTCAGGCAATGTGATCAGTTTTGTGATGCGCATTTTACTTTTCGTTGCTGGAGCTTTCTAAAGGACAAAAGTTCCAAAATTGTCCCCATAGGCCTTCATTATAACGCGCTTTTAAAATTTGTTAGTAAGACACACAAAGATACTCTTTTCTAAATCGCGGACATGGCCACATTTTTAAGTGTATCAACATAAAATTCATATCGATGCGTTCACAAGGGTCTTGTCTTTTATACGGTGAAGTCGCTGTATCGATCGCATGTACGGTTGTGGATTTATTAACCACTTTAGCCCCGGACCATATTGCTGTCCAAAGACCAGAGCACTTTTTGTGATTCGGCACTGCGTCGCTTTAACTGACAATTGCGCGGTCGTGCGACGTGGCTCCCAAACAAAATTGGCGTCCTTTTTTTCCCACAAATAGAGCTTTCTTTTGGTGGTATTTGATCATCTCTGCGGTTTTTATTTTTTGCGCTATAAACAAAAATAGAGCGACTATTTTGAAAAAAATGCAATATTTTTTACATTTTGCTATAATAAATATCCCCAAAAAAGATATAAAAAAATTTTTTTTTCCTCAGTTTAGGCCGATACGTATTCTTCTACATATTTTTCGTTAAAAAAAATCGCAATTAGCGTTTTTTGATTGGTTTGCGCAAAATTTATAGCGTTTACAAAAAAGGGGGTAGTTTTATGGCATTTTTATTAATATTTTTTTTTACTAGTAATGGCGGCGATCAGCGTTTTTTTTCGGTACTGCGATATTATGGCGGACACTTCGGACACTTTTGACACATTTTTGGGACCATTGGCATTTTTATAGCGAGACCTGTTATAGCGATCAATGCTGTAAAAATGCATTGGATTACTATAAAAATGCCATTGGCAGTGAAGGGGTTAACACTAGGGGGCAGGGAAGGGGTTAAGTGTGTTCCTATTGGGAGCTGTGGTGGCTCAACGTGATTGGCACTGCGCTGACAAGCCATTCACCTCTGCAGCCAAGGGTTCGGATCCCGGTCTCGGCTACATGTGAATTGAGTTTGGTGGTCTCAGCCCGGCTCCCGGTGGGTGTGCTATGCAAGGTACGCCTGTGCTTAGTACGCCCACCCCCCCCCACAAAAACCACCACACTTGCACGCACACAAAATTGGTTTAAAAAACACATGCACTTTGGCCATGCGGTCTCTAAAATAAAGAGAGGCGAAGGACCTACGGGGCTGGCTGGGTGGGCTAGGCCCCCTCACTCCCTCATAGGGGGAGTCCCTCTGCCCCATTGGGGTCCCGTTGGGCCCCAGTTGGGCTCCCAAGAGGAGCAGGTAGGGCGGGGTGAGTGGGAGGCCCCCCTTCACACCCGCCATTGCCACCAGGGGCATGGAGAAGGATGGCGATTGCCTCCGGGGGGAGGGTCTGCCTACTCCCAACTCCTGCAGTCCGGCTCCTCTCTCTCGAGTTCACGCACAAAAAAAAATACACTTTAAGAAAAAAAAAAAAAAAAAAAGTGTGTTCCTATTTGTGTTCTTACTGTGTGGGGGGGGTTGACTCACTAGGGGGAATCACTGATCTTCTGTTCATACATTGTATGAACGGAAGATCAGCGTTTTCCCCCGCTGACAGGAACGAGAGCTGTGTGTTTACACGCACAGCTCTCGTTCCCCGCTCTGTAACGAACGAACGAGCGCGCGTGCCCGGCGACGATCGCGCCCGCCGGGCAAGCGCGCGGAACACGGGGGCGAGCGGGGGGCGCGCGCGTGGGCCACCGGCGGCGCGCACGCGCCCCCTAGTGGCCGCGAAAGTCCCGACGTAGCATGACGGGCTCTCGCGCAGGAGAGCCGACCTGCCGCCATATAACTGCGGCGGCTGGTCGGCTAGTGGTTAAGGTTTGTTTGAAGGGTTATTTCACTTATTTTGTGTGTAGATAAAAAGCGTTTGTAATGGTGATTCTTTCCCTAAATAGCTTCCTTTACCTCAGTGCAATTATCCCCCTCACTCACCCGGGGGAGGGGAGAAAACCTCTTGAGGGGGAGGGGCGACCAGGAAGTCAGGCCGCTCTGTACTTTGCAGATAGAGAAAAGAGCTGTGTGTTAGTGGGCGTCCTGCTCACCCCCTCCCCCCTCAAGAGGCTTTCTCTACACCAGGGAAAAAGCCTTGCACTTCTGTATAGAAATATGGACATTTAAAATCAAAATCAAAGGATGAGGTAAGTAAAGGAGGACTGCACTAAGGTAAAGGAAGTTATTTAGGGAAAATGATTTTACCTTTACAACACCTTTAATGATTAAAGAGAGGCTTTATAAGTACTGAAGGAACACTGCTTGTATGTCCTAAAGATAGTATAGTGGTTATGGTGAATGGGATTTGTGCGGGCTTAGCAATTCAGCTATTCAGCATTCCCACGTATTTTCCTCAGGAAATGCATTTTCTAGTTCTTATCAATTTTATTCCGTACGTTTTTTGGCTCTGCGTAACTTCGCCATACTTTCAGCGATTGAGACCATTCAACTTTTAAAATGTTCATCTCATTCAGCTAACGATGGGACTTCTTCAAGTTTTTTGTGCTATTTATATTTTTTAAAATATTAAGCTTTTAGTCGCTTTTTTTTAACATTGAAGTCAATGAGAACATGCTTTCTCCTGCTTCAAAACTCATGCCGTACAAAATGTATCTCCTCCTTCATACTTTCACTGACAGACACCAAACAAACTTTACAACGGTCACAAAATATTCAGCTATCCGGCTATGACTTTTCAGATTGAAATCTTTTATAGTTTTTGTGAAAAAGCAATTTACGTTTAGTGATTTTTTCAGAAAATTTTATCGATTTAACAGTCTTCCTATGGAGACCTGTTAGAGTGAGTCATGTGACCTTTAGAGTGTGAGTTTTGAAAAAACTCGGATTATCTATAAAAACGATGGGACTTCTTCAAGGTTTTATGTAGTATTTATACTTTTTAAAATATTAAGCTTTTAGTCGCTTTTTTTTAACATTGAAGTCAATGAGAACATGCTTTCCACCGCTTAAAATCTCATGCCGTACAAAATGTATCTCCTCCTTCATACTTTCACTGACAGACACCAAACAAACTTTACCACGGTCACAAAATATTCAGCTATCCGGCTATGACTTTTCAGATTGAAATCTTTTATAGTTTTTGTGAAAAAGGAATTTACGTTTAGTGATTTTTTCAGAAAATTTTATTGATTACACTGCTTGTCTATGGAGACCTTTTACAGTGTGTCATGTGACCTTTACAGTGTGAGTTTTGAAAAAACTCGGAATATCTATAAAAAAGGGGGAACAAATTGCTCTCACGCCCACAAGATCTACTTGTCATACACAATTTATATATCAAATGGTAGGTATTTTTGTCTGCTTTCAGGCAATGTGATCAGTTTTGTAATGTGCATTTTACCTTTCGTTGCTGGAGCTTCTAAAGGACAAGAGTTCCAAATTTTTTCCCATAGGCCTTCATTATAACGCGCTTTTAAAATTTGTTAGTAAGACACACAATTACACTCTTTTCTAAATCGCTGACATGGCCACATTTTTAAGTTTATCAACATAAATTTCATATCGATGCGTTCACAAGGGTCTTGTCTTTACAGCGGTGAAGTCGCTGTATCGATCGCATGTACGGTTGAGGATTTATTAAGGTTTGTTTGAAGGGTTCGGTAACTCATTTGGTCTGTGAATTAAAGGCATTTATAATGGTAATTCTCTCTCAGTGCAATATTCCCCCTCACACACCTGCTGTGGAGAAAACCTCTTGAGGGGGAGGGGCGACCAGGACACTCTCTACTTTGCAGATAGAGAAAGGAGCTGTGTGTTAGTGGGCGTCCTGCTCACTCCCTCCCCCCTCAAGAGGCTTTCTCCACACCAGGGAAAAAGCCTTGCATTACTGTGTGGAGTTACAGACAGAAGAACAGGAAGTGAGGGTTTCTCAGAAGAAATAAGGACATTTAAAAGCAAAATCAAAGGATGAGGTAAGTAAAGGAGGACTGCACAAAGGTAAAGGAAGCTATTTAGGGAAACATTTTTTACATTTACAACACCATTAATGATCAAAGAGAGGCTTTAGAAGTACTGAAGGAACACTGCTTGTATGTCCTAAAGATAGTATAGTGGTTATGGTGAATGGCATTTGTGCGGGCTTAGCAATTCAGCTATTCAGCATTCCCACATATTTTCCTCAGGAAATGCATTTTCTAGTTTTAATTTTATCCTTTATTCCGTACGTTTTTTGGCTCTGCGTAGCTTCGCCATACTTTCAGCGATTGAGACCATTCAACTTTTAAAATGTTCATCTCATTTAGCTAACGATGGGACTTCTTCAAGTTTTTTTGTGCTATTTATCCTTTATAAAATATTAAGCTTTTAGTCGCTTTTTTTAACATTGAAGTCAATGAGAACATTCTTTTTCCTGCTTAAAATCTTATGTGATTCAAAATGTATCTCCTCCTTCATACTTTCACTGACAGACACCAAACAAACTTTACCATGGTCACAAAATATTCAGCTATCCGGCTATGACTTTTCAGATTGAAATCTTTTATAGTTTTTGTGAAAAAGCAATTTACGTTTAGTAATTTTTTCAGAAAATGTTATCGATTACACTGCGTGTCTATGGAAAGCTGCTAGCGTGAGTCATGTGACCTTTACAGTGTGAGTTTTGAAAAAACTCTGATTATCTATAAAAAAGGGGGAACAAATTGCTCTCACGCCCACAAGATCTACTTGTCATACACAATTTATATATCAAATGGTAGGTATTTTTGTCTGCTTTCAGGCAATGTGATCAGTTTTGTGATGCGCATTTTACTTTTCGTTGCTGGAGCTTCTAAAGGACAAGAGTTCCAAAAAATTTCCCATAGGCCTTCATTATAACGCGCTTGTAACCACTTGACCACTGGGCACTTAAACCCCCTTCCTAACCAGACCAATTTTCAGCTTTCGGTGCTCTCACAATTTGATTGACAATTACTCAGTCATACAACATTCTACCCATTTGAAATTTTTGTCCTTTTTTTCCACACGAATAGAGCTTTCTTTTGGTGGTATTTGATCACCTCTGGGTTTTTTATTTTTTGCGCTATAAAAAAAAACGACTGAAAATTCTGTAAAAAAAAAAAAAAAAACTTCTTTCTGTCATATTAGTGGGTTATTTCTCACACACAGCATATGCATACCACAAATTACACCCCAAAACACATTCTGCTATTCCTCCCGAGTATGGCGATACCCCATGTGTGGGACTTTTACACAGCGTCGCCACATACAGAGGCCCAACATGCAGGGAGCACCATCAGGCGTTCTGGAACACCCACACCAATTCTGACATTTCTCTCCTACATGGAAAAATCATCATTTATTTGCTAGAAAATTACATAGAACCCCAAAACATTATATATGCTTTTTTTAGCAAAGACCCTAGAGAATACAATGGCGGCCGTTACAACTTTTTACCTCGCACGGTATTGTCGCAGAAATTTATTGAACGCGTGTTTTTAAAAAAAACTGTTTTGTGCTTAAAACAAAACAAAACAGTAAAGTTAGCCCAATTTTTTTTCAAAATGTGAAAGATGAAGTTACGCCGAGTAAATAGATACCCAACATGTCACACTTCAAAATTGCGCACACTCGTGGAATGGCGCCAAAGTTCGCTACTTAAAAATCCCCATAGGCGGTATTGCAGAGTATTGGGGTATTGCAAAATATCATGCAGGGTATTGGGGTATTGCCGAGTATTGGGGTATTGCCGAGTATTGGGGTATTGCCGAGTATTGGGGTATTGTTGAGTACTGGGGCATTGCTGAGTATTGGGGTATTGTTGGGTACTGGGGTATTGTTGGGTACTGGGGTATTGTGGGGTACTGTTGGGTACTGGGGTATTGTTGGGTACTGGGGTATTGTTGGGTACTGGGGCATTGCTGAGTACTGGGGTATTGCCGAGTACTGGGGTATTGCCGAGTACTGGGGTATTGCCGAG
Organism: Rana kukunoris; assembly: GCA_029574335.1. Lineage (NCBI taxonomy): Eukaryota > Metazoa > Chordata > Amphibia > Anura > Ranidae > Rana > Rana kukunoris. The sequence continues at coordinate 57,444 of JAJQKJ010001693.1, read as the reverse complement.
TATTGGGGTATTGTTGGGTACTGGGGTATTGTTGGGTACTGGGGTATTGTTGGGTACTGGGGTATTGTGGGGTATTGTTGGGTACTGGGGTATTGTTGGGTACTGGGGTATTGTGGGGTATTGTTGGGTACTGGGGTATTGTTAGGTACTGGGGTATTGTTGGGTACTGGGGTATTGTTTGGTACTGGGGTATTGTTGGGTATTGTTGGGTACTGGGGTATTGTGGGGTATTGTTGTGTACTGGGGTATTGTTGGGTACTGGGGTATTGTTGGGTACTGGGGTATTGTGGGGTATTGTTGGGTACTGGGGTATTGTGGGGTATTGTTGGGTACTGGGGTATTGTTGGGTACTGGGGTATTGTTGGGTATTGTTGGGTACTGGGGTATTGTGGGGTACTGGGGGATTGCTGGGTACTGGGGGATTGCTGGGTACTGGGGATTGCAGGGTACTAGGGGATTGCAGAGCTGGGATTGATTGAGGGATGGCTGGATCTGTGACTGCATTTGTCACAGATCCAGCCACAGCTCAGCTGCTGACACCACGCTCCCCCCCCTCTCCTCGCACACTGTACCGAACGGTACAGAGAGGAGAGGGAGGAGAGGGAGGAACCGGCGTCATCAAATGACGCCGGTTTGTTTACAAGTGATCGCGCCGTCATTCAACAGCGCGATCACGTGGTAAACGGCCGCTATCAGCGACAATTTACCGTGATCCGTGATGCGCCGGGTCTTCTAGACCCGGCGAGCACGGACACTTTCGCGAGTGCGTCCCAGGGGACGCGCAATCGCGGAAGTGCACGACAACGTCCCAGGGACGTCGTGTCAAAGTAACTCCACCGCGCCGTAGCAGTAAAATGCTTATGGCGCGGTGGGGAAGTGGTTAAAATTTGTTAGTAAGACACACAATTACACACTTTTCTAAATCGCTGACATGGCCACATTTTTAAGTTTATCAACATAAATTTCATATCGATGCGTTCACAAGGGTCTTGTCTTTACAGCGGTGAAGTCGCTGTATCGATCGCATGTACGGTTGAGGATTTATTAAGGTTTGTTTAAAGGGTTCGGTAACTCATTTGGTCTGTGAATTAAAGGCATTTGTAATGGTAATTCTCTCTCAGTGCAATATTCCCCCTCACACACCTGCTGTGGAGAAAACCTCTTGAGGGGGAGGGGCGACCAGGACACTCTCTACTTTGCAGATAGAGAAAGGAGCTGTGTGTTAGTGGGCATCCTGCTCACTCCCTCCCCCATCAAGAGGCTTTCTCCACACCAGGGAAAAAGCCTCGCATTACTGTGTGGAGTTACAGACAGAAGAACAGGAAGTGAGTATTTCTCAGAAGAAATAATGACATTTAAAAGCAAAATCAAAGGATGAGGTAAGTAAAGGAGGACTGCACTAAGGTAAAGGAAGCTATTTAGGGAAAATTATTTTACATTTACAACACCTTTAATGATCAAAGAGAGGCTTTATAAGTACTGAAGGAACACTGCTTGTATGTCCTAAAGATAGTATAGTGGTTATGGTGAATGGCATTTGTGCGGGCTTAGCAATTTAGCTATTCAGCATTCCCACGTATTTTCCTCAGGAAATGCATTTTCTAGTTCTTATTAATTAGTGGGAATGCTTTAATAAGCATTCCCAGTATTGTTATTCGTTTTTTATTATTAGTGGGAATGCTTTAATAAGCATTCCCAGTATTGTTATTCGTTTTTTATTATTAGTGGGAATGCTTTAATAAGCATTCCCAGTATTGTTATTCGTTTTTTATTATTCTTAACTAGAAAATGCATTTCCTGAGGAAAATACGTGGGAATGCTGAATAGCTGAATTGCTAAGCCCGCACAAATCCCATTCACCATAACCGCTATACTATCTTTAGGACATACAAGCAGTGTTCCTTCAGTACTTATAAAGCCTCTCTTTAATCATTAAAGGTGTTGTAAAGGTAAAATCATTTTCCCTAAATAACTTCCTTTACCTTAGTGCAGTCCTCCTTTACTTACCTCATCCTTTGATTTTGATTTTAAATGTTGTGACGGTATGCGAGGTGAGATACTTGACCATAGATATATTTCACCACGCATACGTTCTATTTTGAGAAGCTGAACCGGAATCCGGGCCGGGTTTTACGGCCTCTTGTGTTCCGGTCCGGATATTTGGGTCCACTGGAGTTCAATGTCAGGTGGACCTTAAAAACAACCAGGAAGAGATCAGACGGGAGCTCTCTGGTTTTGGGACACTGAGGAGGGAACCTGAGTGTGAGGAGCTCTCTAAAGACATTGCAAGAAAAAGGTTTGCGTTGTTGTTTATTTTGTGGGTGGTGGGGACCAGCCCCACACTGTATAGATAGGAGACCCTATCGAAGTTAAGACCAATGTAAGGAGCATTCTTCCCACTGACCATCAATGTAAGGGACATTCTTCCCACTGACCCCCAATGTAAGGGACATTCTTCCCACTGACCACAATGTAAGGGACATTCTTCCCACTGACCACCAATGTAAGGGACATTCTTCCCACTGACCACCAATGTAAGGGACATTCTTCCCACTGACCACCAATGTAAGGGACATTCTTCCCACTGACCCCCAATGTAAGGGACATTCTTCCCACTGAATACCAATGTAAGGGACATTCTTCCCACTGAATTCCAATATAAGGAACATTCTTCCCACTGACCACCAATGTAAGGGACTTTCTTCCCACTGAATTCCAATATAAGGAACATTCTTCCCACTGACCACCAATGTAAGGCACATTATTCCCACTGACCACCAATGTAAGGCACATTATTCCCACTGACCACCAATGTAAGGGACATTCTTCTCAATGATCACCAATGTAAAGGGACATTCTTCTCACTGACAACCAATGTAAGGGACATTATTCTCACTGACCACCAATGTAAGGGACATTATTCTCACTGACCACCAATGTAAGGGACATTCTTCTCACTGACCACCAATGTAAGGGACATTCTTCCCACTGATCACCAATGTAAGGGACATTCTTCCCACTGATCACCAATGTAAGGAATATTCTTCTCACTGACCACCAATGTAAGGGACATTTTTCTCAATGACCACCAACGTAAGGGACATTCTTCCCACTGATCACCAATGCAAGGGAGATTCTTCTCTCTGACCACCAATGCAAGGGACATTCTTCTCACTGATCACCAATGCAAGGGACATTCTTCTCACTGATCACCAATGTAAGGGACATTCTCCCTACTGACCACCAATGTAAGGGACATTCTTCTCACTGATCACCAATGCAAGGGACATTCTTCCCACTGACCACCAATGTAAGGGGCATTCTTCCCACTGACCACCAATGCAAGGGACATTCTTCTCACTGATCACCAATGCAAGGGACATTCTTCTCACTGACCACCAATGCAAGGGACATTCTTCTCACTGATCTCCAATGCAAGGGACATTCTTCTCACTGACCACATATGTAAGGGACATTCTTCCCACTGATTACCAATGTAAGGGACATTCTTCCCACTGACCACCAATGTAAGGGACATTCTTCTCACTGATCACCAATGCAAGGGACATTCTTCTCACTGACCACATATGTAAGGGACAATCTTCTCACTGATCACCAATGTAAGGGACATTCTTCCCACAGATCACCAATGTAAGATACATTCTTCACACTGATCTCCAATTTAAGGGACATTCTTCCCACTGACCACCAATGTAAGGGACATTCTTCCCACTGACCACCACATTGGTGGTCAGTGGGAAGAATGTCCCTTACATTCTTCCCACTGACCACCAATGTAAGGGACATTCTTCTCACTGATCACCAATGCAAGGGACATTCTTCTCACTGACCACATATGTAAGGGACATTCTTCTCACTGATCACCAATGTAAGGGACATTCTTCCCACAGATCACCAATGTAAGATACATTCTTCACACTGATCTCCAATGTAAGGGACATTCTTCCCACTGATCACCAATGCAAGGGACATTCTTCCCACTGACCACCAATGTAAGGGGCATTCTTCCCACTGACCACCAATGCAAGGGACATTCTTCTCACTGATCACCAATGCAAGGGACATTCTTCTCACTGACCACCAATGCAAGGGACATTCTTCTCACTGATCTCCAATGCAAGGGACATTCTTCTCACTGACCACATATGTAAGGGACATTCTTCCCACTGATCACCAATGTAAGGGACATTCTTCCCACTGACCACCAATGTAAGGGACATTCTTCTCACTGATCACCAATGCAAGGGACATTCTTCTCACTGACCACATATGTAAGGGACATTCTTCTCACTGATCACCAATGTAAGGGACATTCTTCCCACAGATTACCAATGTAAGATACATTCTTCACACTGATCTCCAATGTAAGGGACATTCTTCCCACTGACCACCAATGTAAGGGACATTCTTCCCACTGACCACCAATGTAAGGGACATTCTTCCCACTGACCACCAATGTAAGAGACATTCTTCTCACTGATCACCAATGCAAGGGCCATTCTTCTCACTGACCACATATGTAAGGGACATTCTTCTCACTGATCACCAATGTAAGGGACATTCTTCCCACAGATCACCAATGTAAGATACATTCTTCACACTGATCTCCAATGTAAGGGACATTCTTCCCACTGACCACCAATGTAAGGGACATTCTTCCCACTGACCACCAATGTAAGGGACATTCTTCCCACTGACCACCAATGTAAGGAACATCCGTCCCACTGACCACCAATGTTAGGAGCATTCGTCCCACTGACCACCAATGTAAGGGAGATTCTTCTCACTGACCACCAATGTAAGGGAGATCCTTCCCACTTACCACCAATGTAAGGGACATTCTTCCCACTAATCACTAATGTAAGGGACATTCTTCTCACTGACCACCAATGTAAGGGACATTCTTCCCACTGATCACCAATGTAAAGGGACATTCTTCCCACTGACCACCAATGTAAGGGACATTCTTCCCACTGACCACCAATGTAAGGGACATTCTTCCCACTGACCACCAATGTAAGGGACATTCTTCCCACTGACCACCAATGTAAGGGACATTCTTCCCACTGACCACCAATGTAAGGGACATTCTTCCCACTGACCACCAATGTAAGGGACATTCTTCCCACTGACCACCAATGTAAGGAACATCCGTCCCACTGACCACCAATGTTAGGAGCATTCGTCCCACTGACCACCAATGTAAGGGAGATTCTTCTCACTGACCACCAATGTAAGGGAGATTCTTCCCACTGACCACCAATGTAAGGAACATTCTTCCCACTGACCACCAATGTAAGGGAAATTCTTCTCACTGACCACCAATGTAAGGGACATTCTTCCCACTGATTATGTGTTTCATATTTTATTTTTTTACTTTTTTTAGTCCTTTAAAGTAGTTACTGAGGTAGAATAGAATATGGACTGAGAGAAGTTTAATAGATCCAGAAGGAAGGCTGAGGAGAATCCAAAGGCGAGTCCAGACCTGACCTTATATGACTGCCCAGTGACAGGAGAGGTGGTGTGGAGAAAGCCTCTTAAAGGGGGGAGGGGGTGAGCAGGACGCCCACTAACACACAGCTCCTTTCTCTTATCTGCAAGTAGAGAGTGTCCTGGTCGCCCCTCCCCCCTCAAGAGGTTTTCTCCCCTCCCCCCTCAAGACGTTTTCTCCCCTCCCCCAGGTGTGTGAGGGGGAAAATTGTACTGAGGTGAAGGAAGCTATTTAGGGAAAGAATTACCATGACAAACACCTGTATTCACAGACCAAATGAGTTACCTAACCCTTCAAACAAACCTTAATAAATCCACAACCGTACATGCGATCGATACAGCGACTTCACCGTATAAAAGACAAGACCCTTGTGAACGCATCGATATGAAATTTATGTTGATAAACTTAAAAATGTGGCCATGTCAGCGATTTAGAAAAGAGTATCTTTGTGTGTCTTACTAACAAATTTTAAAAGCGCGTTATAATGAAGGCCTATGGGGAAAAAATTGGAACTCTTGTCCTTTAGAAGCTCCAGCAACGAAAAGTAAAATGCGCATCACAAAACTGATCACATCGCCTGAAAGCAGACAAAAATACCTTCCATTTGATATATAAATTGTGTATGACAAGTAGATCTTGTGGGCGTGAGAGCAATTTGTTCCCCCTTTTTTATAGATAATCCAAGTTTTTTCAAAACTCACACTGTAAAGGTCACATGACTCACTCTGAGCCATGTCCATAGGAAGACTGTTTAATCGATAAAATTTTCTGAAAAAATCACTAAACGTAATTTGCTTTTTCACGAAAACTATAAAAGATTTCAATCTGAAAAGTCATAGCCGGATAGCTGAATATTTTGTGACCGTGGTAAAGTTTGTTTGGTGTCTGTCAGTGAAAGTATGAAGGAGGAGATACATTTTGAATGGCATAAGTTTTGAAGCAGGAAAAAGCATGTTCTCATTGACTTCAATGTTAAAAAAAAGCGACTAAAAGCTTAATATTTTAAAAAGTATAAATAGCACAAAAAAACTTGAAGAAGTCCCATCGTTAGCTAAATGAGATGAACATTTTAAAAGTTGAATGGTCTCAATCGCTGAAAGTATGGCGAAGTTACGCAGAGCCAAAAAACGTACGGAATAAAGGATAAAATTAAAACTAGAAAATGCATTTCCTGAGGAAAATACGTGGGAATGCTGAATAGCTGACTTGCTAAGCCCGCACAAATCCCATTCGCCATAACCGCTATACTATCTTTAGGACATACAAGCAGTGTTCCTTCAGTACTTATAAAGCCTCTCTTTAATCATTAAAGGTGTTGTAAAGGTAAAATCATTTTCCCTAAATAACTTCCTTTACCTTAGTGCAGTCCTCCTTTACTTACCTCATCCTTTGATTTTGCTTTTAAATGTCCTTATTTCTTCTGAGAAATCCTCACTTCCTGTTCTTCTGTCTGTAACTCCACACAGTAGTGCAAGGCTTTTTCCCTGGTGTGGAGAAAGCCTCTTGAGGGGGGAGGGGGTGAGCAGGACGCCCACTAACACACAGCTCCTTTCTCTATCTGCAAAGTACAGAGCGTCCTGACTTCCTGGTCGCCCCTCCCCCCTCAAGAGGTTTTCTCCCCTCCCCCGGGTGAGTGAGGGGGATAATTGCACTGAGGTAAAGGAAGCTATTTAGGGAAAGAATTACCATTACAAACGCTTTTTATCTACACACAAAATAAGTGAAATAACCCTTCAAACAAACCTTAATAAATCCACAACCGTACATGCGATCGATACAGCGACTTCACCGTATAAAAGACAAGACCCTTGTGAACGCATCGATATGAAATTTATGTTGATAAACTTAAAAATGTGGCCATGTCCGCGATTTATAAAAGAGTATCTTTGTGTGTCTTACTAGCAAATTTTAAAAGCGCGTTATAATGAAAGCCTATGGGGAAAATTTTGGAACTCTTGTCCTTTAGAAGCTCCAGCAACGAAAAGTAAAATGCGCATCACAAAACTGATCACATTGCCTGAAAGCAGACAAAAATACCTTCCATTTGATATATAAATTGTGTATGACAAGTAGATCTTGTGGGCGTGAGAGCAATTTGTTCCCCCTTTTTTATAGATAATCCGAGTTTTTTCAAAACTCACACTCTAAAGGTCACATGACTCACTCTGAGCCATGTCCATAGGAAGACTGTTTATTCGATAACATTTTCTGAAAAAATCACTAAACGTAAATTGCTTTTTCACAAAAACTATAAAAGATTTCAATCTGAAAAGTCATAGCCGGATAGCTGAATATTTTTTGACCGTGGTAAAGTTTGTTTAGTGTCTGTCAGTGAAAGTATGAAGGAGGAGATACATTTTGTACGGCATGAGATTTTAAGCAGGAAAAAGCATGTTCTCATTGACTTCAATGTTAAAAAAAAGCGACTAAAAGCTTAATATTTAAAAAAGTATAAATAGTACATAAAAACTTGAAGAAGTCCCATCGTTAGCTGAATGAGATGAACATTTTAAAAGTTGAATGGTCTCAATTGCTGAAAGTATGGCGAAGTTAAGCAGAGCCAAAAAACGTACGGAATAAAGGATAAAATTAATAAGAACTAGAAAATGCATTTCCTGAGGAAAATACGTGGGAATGCTAAATAGCTGAATTGCTAAGCCCGCACAAATGCCATTTGCCATAACCACTATACTATCTTTAGGACATACAAGCAGTGTTCCTTCAGTACTTATAAAGCCTCTCTTTGATCATTAAAGGTGTTGTAAATGTAAAATAATTTTCCCTAAATAGCTTCCTTTTCCTTAGTGCAGTCCTCCTTTACTTACCCCATCCTTTGATTTTGCTTTTAAATGTCCTTATTTCTTCTGAGAAACCCTCACTTCCTGTCCTTCTGTCTGTAACTCCACACAGTAATGCAAGGCTTTTTCCCTGGTGTGGAGAAAGCCTCTTGAGGGGGGGGGGGAGTGAGCAGGACGCCCACTAACACACAGCTCCTTTCTCTTCTCTGCAAAGTAGAGAATGTCCTGGTCGCCCCTCCCCCTCAAGAGGTTTTCTTCACACCAGGTGTGTGAGGGGGAATATTGCACTGAGAATTACCATTACAAATGCCTTTAATTCACAGACCAAATTAGTTACCTAACCCTTCAAACAAACCTTAATAAATCCTCAACCGTACATGCGATCGATACAGCGACTTCACCGTTTAAAAGACAAGACCCTTGTGAACGCATCGATATGAAATTTATGTTGATAAACAAAAAAAAGGATTTTTAATAAACAGCTTACCTGTAAAATCCTTTTCTTGAAGTACATCACGGGACACAGAGCGCATAGCCATTACACTTGGGTTATATGGGTACCTTCAGGTGTGGACACTGGTGTAATCAATTTCACAGGAAGTTTCCTCCCTATATAACCCCCTCCCACTGGGGAGTGCTTCAGTTTTTGTAGCAAGCAATCCTCCGAGGTTACATAATGTTCCCCAAAAGAGGGGTGGGAGCTCTGTGTCCCGTGATGTACTTCAAGAAAAGGATTTTACAGGTAAGCTGTTTATTAAAAATCCTTTTTTCTTTATCGTACATCACGGGACACAGAGCGCATAGCCATTACACTTGGGATGTCCTAAAGCAATGCTCTATGAAGGGAGGGAGACCGTAAGGCCAAGAATAGCCAAATAAAACATTATCAGGAAGTAAAGTAACTCCACCAACAGAAAAAAAGGGGCGTGACCCGGCACAGAGGATTCTATACTGCTGCCCGTAGGACCGCCTGCCCAAAAGCTGCGTCCGTACCCTTTGCAACGTCCAACTTATAAAATTTAGTAAACGTATGTACGGAAGACCAGGTTGCCGCCCTGCAAACCTGTGCCATAGAGATCTGATGGTGTGCAGCCCAGAAGGCACTCATGGCCCTCGTAGAATGGGCTTTAACTGATAAGGGAGGTGGAACGCGCTTCAGACCATAGGCCTGAAAAATCAGCTGCTTAATCCACCTAGCCAAGGAAGACTTGGCAGCCGGCTGACCCTTCTTGGGGCCATCCGGAAGAACAAAAAGCACATCTGTTTTCCGAATCTTCTCTGTAGCCTTGAGATAGACCCTCATGGCTCGAACCACGTCCAAAGTATGAAGCCGTCTTTCCTCTCTGGACTGGGGAGTAGGAAAGAAGGATGGTAGGACTAGGTCCTGATTCAAGTGAAAACTGGATATGACCTTAGGAAGGAAAGAAGGTTGAGGCCGCAGAACCACTCTGTCCTTATGCAGAATAAGGTATGGCTCCCTGCATGACAAGGCTGCCAGCTCAGAAACCCTTCTGGCCGAAGCCATAGCCACCAAGAAAACCAACTTTCGGGTTAGTAGCACAAGAGGGATTTCTGTCAGAGGTTCAAACGGCTGCCTTTGTAAAGCTGACAAGACCAGATTTAAATTCCAGGGGCAGAGGGGAACTCTAATAGGGGGATTCACATGCAAGACCCCCTGCAAGAAGGTTTTCATAAGCGAATGGGTGGCCAAGGGTCTTTGAAACCATATTGATAAAGCCGACACCTGCCCCTTTAGAGTACTAAGAGCCAACCCTTTGTTAACGCCAACCTGGAGGAATCGCAAGATCCTGTCAATAAAAAACTTTCGCGGATGCCATTTTTGAGACTCGCACCACTCCACATAGGTTCTCCAGACTCTGGAGACCGGTTTCCTAGCCTGAATCAACGTAGATATGACCTGATCTGAGAGGCCTCTGCCCTTAAGAATTAGGGATTCAGCCGCCAAGCCGTCAAATTTAGCTGCTGTGAAGCAGGGTGGCAGATTGGGCCCTGAGACAGCAGATCTTGGCGCAGGGGGAGCGGCCACGGCGGCCCGACTGACATCCTCACGATGAGTGCGTACCAAGCCCTCCTGGGCCAGGCTGGGGCCACCAGGATCACAGGCCTGCGCTCCACCCGGATCCTCCGTAGAAGGCGGGGAATCATCTGCAGTGGAGGGAACGCATACAGAAGAGAAAACTGGTGCCAAGGACAAACCAAGGCATCGGTCCCGTAGGCCGAGGGATCCCTGGCTCGGGATATGAATTTGTCCAACTTTTTGTTGGATCTCGTTGCCATAATGTCCACATCTGGGACTCCGAATCTTTGGCAAATCTCTTGGAATACCTGGGGGTGAAGAGACCACTCCCCCGGGAGCAACTGTTGACGACTCAAAAAATCTGCTTGAGAATTGTCTATCCCTGGGATGAACACCGCCGAGATGCAGGGTACATGGGCTTCGGCCCATGAGAAAATCAGGTTTACTTTCTCTTTGGGCTGCTGGGCTCTTCGTGCCCCCCTGGTGGTTTATGTATGCCACCGCCGTGGCGTTGTCGGACTGTATCCTTACTGGCAGACCCTGAAGGGGGAGAGTCCAGGCGATCAGGGCCAGCCGAGCAGCTCTGATCTCCAGGATATATCAGTTTTTCTGCCTCCGACCACTGCCCTTGCTGGGTCTGTCCTTCTAGAACTGCCCCCCAACCTGACAGGCTGGCATCCGTGGATACGATCTTCCACGTGATGGGGAAAAGGATTTCCCTTTTGACAAATTTTGAGGGACCAGCCACCAAAACAGGCTGCGCCGGACCTTCGGGGAGAGCACTAACGGACGATCTAACGCCTGAATGGACTTGTTCCAAGCAGAGAGAATGGCTGCCTGAAGATATCTGGTATGGATCTGGGCGTAGGGTACTGCCTCGAAGGCGGCCACCATCTTCCCCAGCAGTCGCATACATAGGCGAATAGTCGGCCTCTTCTTGCCTAAGATCACTTGAACTGCTTGAGCTATTGATCTGATCTTTGCTTGAGGTAAAATTATCCTCTGGCAGTCTGTATCTAGCCGAAGGCCTAGATATTCCAACTGCTTTGTGGGTTTCAATATCGATTTTTCTAGGTTTACAATCCATCCGAATTCCTCTAGATGCTGAACTGTGCGACCTACTGCCTGATTGAGGCTGGAAGCTGAGCTGTCGATAACCAGAAGATCGTCCAAGTATGCCAAGACCAAAATGCCTTCTGTCCTTAGGACGGCTAGCACCGGGGCTAACACCTTTGTGAATACCCGCGGAGCTGTTGCCAACCCGAAAGGGAGGGTTACGAACTGGTAATGGCGGTGATCTATCATAAAACTAAGAAACCTGTGATGTGCCGGGTAGATCGGCACGTGCAGATTTGCATCTTTTATGTCTATAGATGCTAAAAAAACTCTTGATGTAGGCTGGCTGCCACCGAACGTATGGACTCCATACGAAAGGTCTGAATGTTTAGAAAGCGATTTAGGCATTTGAGGTCTAAGATAGGCCTGACGTCGCCATTGGGCTTTGGTATTATGAAAAGGTTGGAGTAGAATCCCAGACCCCATTCCTGGGTTGGTACTTCTACAATTACTCCTTGGAGCAAGAGACGATCCAATGCTTTTACAAGATAGGCCCTCTTTAATGGGTCGCTTGGAAGACTTGACCCCTGAAAATGAGGAGGGGGGACTTCCCGAAACTCTAGCTTGTAGCCCTTGGCTACCACGGACATTACCCAAGAGTCGGGAATTCTGGCCTTCCACACTTCGGAGAAAAACCGAAGCCTTCCCCCCACCCAAGAGAGTGGGGGCGCCTCTTCATGAATCTGACTTGAGGACTGGTTTAACCGGCTTGCGAGACCACGGCCTCTTGCCTGCCGTGGCTTGTCCTTGTGGGCGGCTATTAAATGCTGAACGCCCGGGAGGCCGTCGATACCGACGGGAAGTTGAAGGGGCCAAGCCTGCGAAGGCCTGTTGCTTAAACGCGGGCCCACGCGATCTGTTCTTGACAGGCAAGAAAGAACTTTTACCACTTGATATGGTCTGGATATATTTATCTAGGTCTTCACCGAATAGTCTCCCACCATAAAAGGGAAATCCTGCTAAAAGCTTTTTGCAGGGTGCCTCTGCTGACCAGTTTTTCAGCCACAAAAGGCGACGCATATGAACCAACAGCAGAGATAAACGGGACGCCTGTTGAACGGAGTCCTTAATAGCATCTACTGCAAAGCAGAGAGCTCTTGGGAGGTCAGCCAATTCACGAGCTTGCTGAGCCGGTATGTCCCTTACTATCTGCTTAGTCTGATCCTTTAAAGCCTGACAAACGCCAATGGCTGCCACCGCTGGCTGAACCACGGCACCTACTGTGGTAAAAGAAGCCTTCAGTAGGGTCTCCAATTTTTTGTCGACTGGATCTTTAAACATCTGGACATTTTCCACAGGACAGGTCAGGGATTTATTTACGCAGGAAATGGCTGCGTCCATGGTAGGGAGTGCCCATTTCTTTGCAAATTCTTCTTCCATAGGATAGAGAATGGTGAACCTTTTAGGAGGGATAAAAATCCTATCAGGTCGAGCCCAATCCTGAAAAATCACGCTCTCCAGAAGGGGGTGAACCGGGAAAGACGCACCACTCAACGGTGCCTTCAAGGAACCTAAAGAGGATACCGCGGGGGCTAATTGTTCTGACACTGGAAGTTTAAAAGCAGTGCGAACCATATCCGTCAGAGACTGGATCCACAGACTCTCTGCTTGAGAAGCCGAAAAAATGTCATCTATAGTGGAATCTTCAATGTCTGACCCGTCGGGACTCAGGTCCGCTTGATCCCCCTGTGGGTCCAATTCCTCCAAAGAGAGGACCTCTGCATCCGAACATACCGCTCTAGGTGATGGGGATCTAGCCCGTTTGCCACCCGGCAAAGAGCGGGCAATTAAAGCAGTTAACCTTTTCTCTAGCCCACCCAGGGTGGATTCTAGCATTTCTTCCGTAACATAAACGGGAATGGGTTGATTGGGGGCCGCCTCTGCCCCTAGCACCCTCAATGGCTCCTGCACAATGCTGTTCGGTGGTCTATCTGGTGAGGGTGGGACCACTGTAGCCTGGCCCAAATCCTCTGACCCCGATGGAGACCCCTTTACTTTTTTGGTACCTTTTGCAGCCTTAGCTGGTCCTGATCCCTTGGGAGCCATTGCACAACCTTGAGACACCCCTACAGCCAACACCCAACTGTTGTAGCTAGAAGTGAACCATTAATAAGGACAGGCTATGGTAAAAAAAAATCTAAATTTTCATACGCCTGAGAAGGCGGCAATACCGAGGAAAGTCCTGTGAGTATTGCCACACCAATGCCCGTTAGCTGGAGCCCAAGGTTGCACTGACCCAGATCTAAGGCTGAGTCCCTTTAAGAAAAAAAACTTTTTTTTTCTTTCTGGTCAGTGTGGACTAAGTCCAGACCTGAAGATCCATAAACCACCACTGGGTGTCACTGTTAGCCAGAACTGGCTCAGCTGCGCGCTCTATGTCCTCAGCCTCCACTGCTCTCAGGAGGGAATGACCAGCCAGGAAATGCTTTTTTGCTTTATCTGAGACCTGACACTGCTGTCCCGCCCCCCCCCCCCCACGCACGCTGACGCTGTAAAAGGCGGCGCGCGCGCCCCCGCCCCCCCCACGCTGAAACCAACATGGAGGAAGCAGAGAGCAGAGGAGAAGCCTGGACCAGCGCTAGCAACCCAACAGACACCAGGTAAGACACTAATCTTTGTAGTGCACACATAGAAGAAGCTGTCCCCATAGGCTTCCTAGGAAACAGGAGTTTTGTCAGCATTTCCTCCCTATAACACGTGGGGCTGCAGTATCATGCTAACAGGCAAGTCTGGGGGGAGTAGCAAAATACATATCTTTAAAAGCATATATATATCTACATGTTATCTGGGTAAACATTAGTACATCCCATCCTGCCTCAAAAGACATAGTGGAGATAGTGGCTGATGCACAAGCATACCATTAGCCAACCCAGAACCCCCAGGGGGATACCTACTGTCGAACCAAGTCCCGCAGGTTCCCTCTTACCTGCTCCACGCCGCAGGGTATTGCAAAATGCAAGAGGCCCAGCCTTCCCCCATCTCTGTGGGTATTGTCTTGGACCTTCAGGGACCGGGGTCCTGTGTTAAGGAACCCACACCCCTGGACCTATATAGCATCCTGGCATCAGTAGCGTTTAGTTCTTGGAAGAGACTAAGGCACTGGAGCCCAGAATCCAGCCCTCCAAGGAGAGGCATTATAGGCACAACCCCACTCCAGCAGGGCCCGGGTACCGTACACCTTGGCTTTGAAGCACTTCGGACGGATCCGGCTAGCTATCCTGGGTCCCGAGACCTCCGAGGGACAGCTAGACGTGACCAACACCTAAGACACTGGCGAAAAAACTGAAGCACTCCCCAGTGGGAGGGGGTTATATAGGGAGGAAACTTCCTGTGAAATTGATTACACCAGTGTCCACACCTGAAGGTACCCATATAACCCAAGTGTAATGGCTATGCGCTCTGTGTCCCGTGATGTACGATAAAGAAATGTGGCCATGTCAGCGATTTAGAAAAGTGTGTCGTTGTGTGTCTTACTAACAAATTTTAAAAGTCGGTTATAATGAAGGCCTATGGGAACATTTTTGGAACTCTTGTCCTTTAGAAGCTCCAGCAACGAAAAGTAAAATGCGCATCACAAAACTGATCACATTGCCTGAAAGCAGACAAAAATACCTACCATTTGATATATAAATTGTGTATGACAAGTAGATTTTGTGGGCGTGAGAGCAATTTGTTCCCCCTTTTTTATAGATAATCCGAGTTTTTTCAAAACTCACACTGTAAAGGTCACGTGACACACTGTGTAATCGATAACATTTTCTGAAAAAATCACTAAACGTAAATTGCTTTTTCACAAAAACTATTAAAGATTTCAATCTGAAAAGTCATAGCCGGATAGCTGAATATTTTGTGACCGTGGTAAAGTTTGTTTGGTGTCTGTCAGTGAAAGTATGAAGGAGGAGATGCATTTTGAATCACGTAAGATTTTAAGCAGGAAAAAGCATGTTCTCATTGACTTCAATGTTAAAAAAAAAGCGACTAAAAGCTTAATATTTTCAAAAGTATAAATAGTACATAAAAACTTGAAGAAGTTCCATCGTTAGCTGAATGAGATGAACATTTTAAAAGTTGAATGGTCTCAATCGCTGAAAGTATGGCGAAGTTACGCAGAGCCAAAAAACGTACGGAATAAAATTAATAAGAACTAGAAAATGCATTTCCTGAGGAAAATACGTGGGAATGCTGAATAGCTGAATTGCTAAGCCCACACAAATCCCATTCACCATAACTGCTATACTATCTTTAGGACATACAAGCAGTGTTCCTTCAGTACTTATAAAGCCTCTCTTTAATCATTAAAGGTGTTGTAAAGGTAAAATCATTTTCCCTAAATAACTTCCTTTACCTTAGTGCAGTCCTCCTTTACTTACCTCATCCTTTGATTTTGCTTTTAAATGTCCTTATTTCTTCTGAGAAATCCTCACTTCCTGTTCTTCTGTCTGTAACTCCACACAGTAGTGCAAGGCTTTTTCCCTGGTGTGGAGAAAGCCTCTTGAGGGGGGAGGGGTGAGCAGGACGCCAACTAACACACAGCTCCTTTCTCTATCTGCAAAGTACAGAGCGTCCTGACTTCCTGGTTGCCCCTCCCCCCTCAAGAGGTTTTCTCCCCTCCCCCGGGTGAGTGAGGGGGATAATTGCACTGAGGTAAAGGAAGCCAATTAGGGAAAGAATTACCATTACAAATGCTTTTTATCTACACACAAAATAAGTGAAATAACCCTTCAAACAAACCTTAATAAATCCACAACCGTACATGCGATCGATACAGCGACTTCACCGTATAAAAGACAAGACCCTTGTGAACGCATCGATATGAAATTTATGTTGATAAACTTAAAAATGTGGCCATGTCAGCGATTTAGAAAAGAGTATCTTTGTGTGTCTTACTAACAAATTTTAAAAGCGCGTTATAATGAAGGCCTATGGGGAAAAATTTGGAACTCTTGTCCTTTAGAAGCTCCAGCAACAAAAAGTAAAATGCGCATCACAAAACTGATCACATTGCCTGAAAGCAGATAAAAATACCTTCCATTTGATATATAAATTGTGTATGACAAGTAGATCTTGTGGGCGTGAGAGCAATTTGTTCCCCCTTTTTTATAGATAATCCGAGTTTTTTCAAAACTCACACTCTAAAGGTCACATGACTCACTCTGAGCCATGTCCATAGGAAGACTGTTTAATCGATAACATTTTCTGAAAAAATCACTAAACGTAAATTGCTTTTTCACAAAAACTATAAAAGATTTCAATCTGAAAAGTCATAGCCGGATAGCTGAATATTTTGTGACCGTGGTAAAGTTTGTTTGGTGTCTGTCAGTGAAAGTATAAAGGAGGAGATACATTTTGAATCACGTACGTTTTTAAGCAGGAATAAGCATGTTCTCATTGACTTCAATGTTAAAAAAAAGCGACTAAAAGCTTAATATTTAAAAAAATATAAATAGCACAAAAAAACTTGAAGAAGTCCCATCGTTAGCTAAATGAGATGAACATTTTAAAAGTTGAATGGTCTCAATCGCTGAAAGTATGGCGAAGTTACGCAGAGCCAAAAAACGTACGGAATAAAATTAAAATTAAGAATAATAACTAGAAAATGCATTTCCTGAGGAAAATACGTGGGAATGCTGAATAGCTGAATTGCTAAGCCCGCACAAATCCCATTCACCATAACCGCTATACTATCTTTAGGACATACAAGCAGTGTTCCTTCAGTACTTATAAAGCCTCTCTTTAATCATTAAAGGTGTTGTAAGGTAAAATAGTTTTCCCTAAATAACTTCCTTTACCTTTGTGCAGTCCTCCTTTACTTACCTCATCCTTTGATTTTGCTTTTAAATGTCCTTATTTCTTCTGAGAAATCCTCACTTCCTGTTCTTCTGTCTGTAACTCCACACAGTAATGCAAGGCTTTTTCCCTGGTGTGGAGAAAGCCTCTTGAGGGGGAGGGGTTGAGCAGGACGCCCACTAACACACAGCTCCTTTCTCTATCTGCAAAGTACAGAGCGTCCTGACTTCCTGGTCGCCCCTCCCCCCTCAAGAGGTTTTCTCCCCTCCCCCGGGTGAGTGAGAGGGATAATTGCACTGAGGTAAAGAAAGCTATTTAGGGAAAGAATTACCATTACAAACGCTTTTTATCTACACACAAAATAAGTGAAATAACCCTTCAAACAAACCTTAATAAATCCACAACCGTACATGCGATCGATACAGCGACTTCACCGTATAAAAGACAACACCCTTGTGAACGCATCGATATGAAATTGATAGAAATAGGTTCCCAATTACGGGATAGGGCATGGGACTATACGAACGCTAATTGGAGATTAAAGTTGTATGAACGTTCTGAAACCACAGAGATCAAAAGATTGTAAACAAGACTTATGTAGATATAAAAATATAAAGTTTAATAATTTACCAATTTTACACATTACATACACACAGAACATTAAGGGAAAAAGAAAAACTACATATATGAAATTGCATTTCACCATAGATGAAATAGATGAATAAAAGGTGTATACATCAGGTCCTACATGTTTCGCCCATTCAGGCTTCTTCAGGGACAAGAAGGTGTATACAATAATCTATAGATGAAAAGGTATGACAATAATCATTTTGATAATGTTAGAGAAAAGCACTGTTTAGTAAGTAAAACATGTTATAATGCAGATAATATTGCCTCTGTAAATATTTTTAGTGCATTTATAATAAGGTAAGCATAAAGTGTAAATCGCATAAAAATATAATAATGATAAAGAAAAATATTGTTACAGAAAAAGATACTATATATTGAGACTATTTTCCACCAAAGCCCCTCCCACAGCATGCACAAAGATCGAACTGCAACAGCGTACCTCAGTGGTGACCACCGACCAGAGCCTCGGGCGAAACCGCTAGATAGTTGCCGAGATGGAAGGCACCGAAATACCGGATATGAAACAATGCACGAGTTCCAAGAACACAAAATAGATCCTACCACGGGGTATATAGAGATATTATAAGTTAAACAGCGCAGAAAAAGAAAAAAAGAAAGGAGAAGAAAAAGAAAAAAGAGAAATATCCATACAAACAAAGAAAAGGACATTTATAGGATGGAAGATGGTATATAAAAATGATAGATTCACGTAGCCCCTGACCTTTAAGATGAGTAGTATAATCAGTAGGATCAGATATATGTGTATAGAAAATATTATTGTTATTACCTGATACACACTAGTATCAGGGATAAAGGTGATATCAGAGAAAGCAATGATAACTGTAAATATTATTATTATTACCTGGTATATACTAGTATCAGAGATAAGGGTGATATCAGAGGAAACAATGATATCTGTAAATACTTGTGATCATCTTAAGGTTAGTAGCTAGATGGGTAAGTTTTTAAATCTGACTCAATAATGCAAAGAAAGCAAAAGAAAAATGCAAGAGAAATATAAAAAAAGAGAAAAAATGTTAACAGGAGTCACATGTAGACTTACAGATTGCAAGAGTAAAGCCGACTGAGAGCCTCTAAAGAGGAAGGGGTTTTTTGTTTCCACATGCAGAGATATGGTAGTTAGTATTCGCAGCACAAGCCAAGTTAGTAGTATATGAATATGTTTGCCGTTTTGTCAAACTATTAGGTCCATAAGGAGAGACATAGAGGAACAGCCTGTACTATAAGTAAGGCGTATGCTGTATGGAATAAAGGAAGGATGATTAGATTATTAAAACATCCCACAAGTGTCCATAAGTAGAAAGGCAATTAGGAATAAAATTGGAAGGACAAATCAAGTTGCTAGTGTATGGCTAAGAAAGCGAGGTGTGCAGATTACCTTGTTGTATCAGCTGGTATGATCGCAGTCAGCCTGTGTTGGCCCGAGCGGCGAGTGTGTGTAAGTGTAGCTCCTATTATACCCCTTGTTTCATGGACGTGATGTACGTCATGACGTGGGAATGGGCAGGTGTAATGCTGCAAAGGAGGCGTATGAACGCGTCACCAGAGACGGCCGCTCGGTGTTGACGCCCAATGCAGATGGAAAATGGTAACCCCACCCCAAGGGCGGGGTGAGGTGACGTGGGTCTGTCAACAGAATGGAGCGGCAGCGTAAGCATTGTGCGGGGGATAAATACAACATCACAGCCTCCGCCGTGATTCAGAGCTAGTCCAGCTTCTGGTAGTTACCCCTGGGTGCCCATACAAAGGGATCCATAGGAAAAAGGAAAGACATCGTGCAAGTCAGTCCGGTACAGCGGGCTCTATGATGGGAAGTCTGTGTTGTGTAGCACACAGCGAGGATTGGTCCGTGAGCAACAGATGGTACATGATGCAGCCGACTCAGATCTCGTGCAGATAGTCAGAGGGGCATGGGCTCTGGGGAAGTGTCACAATAAATACAATAATTACAATACAGCGATTAGATATATACACAATAAGACAATCAAAAATTGGATGTAAGATACAAAGAGAGAGGATTTCTCAAATGGAGAGGTTGCCAGCCTAGATAAAGCGAAACAAAAGGAAAAACGCCCTCTAGAGGTGACAGTCTCTCTCAAAGAGAAAGGCTCACTGCTTACAAAGATGCAAATAATTTGGTTATATTATTTAGAGGGAAGAAAATTGGAAGAATAGTGAAGAGGATGAAGGTATTCTTCTCCATATGAAAAATGGAAAATAAAAATGAAATAAGAAAAAATGGGAAAAAGTACTACATATATGTCAATGACATCGGGCCTACATTCCACAATAGTATGGAACGAGGCCTAAGGCTCTCAACGTAATGACAGCCATGGTTCAATGGGGATGGAATGGAGGTGTGGCCCGTTGTAATGGGGCCAAATGGTGGCGGATGTCAAAGGAGGGGCACCCTCAAGAAATATCATGATCGAGGAGTTGAAAATGGTAATTGAAACTTAATAAATTATAAGGATACATGTGAACATGATGCTTTGCGTAATAGCGATAATCAGGGATCACAACTAAGGTAATTGAACAAAATACATTGATTGGCTAGAGAAAAGGTTTAAAGCTCATACTGTCATTGAGGCCTGGGTAAAGGGTAGCCCTGAGGATGTAAATCCATCGGGCCTCCAGTTGCAGAAGGCGTTTGTCCACCTCCCCACCTCTCTCGTTGGGAGCGATATGACCTAAGGCGAAAAAGCCCATCATTCCTACATCATGACCATGCATGAGTCCCATGTGTCTACTGATAGGTGTTTCAAATAATTTTTTGTTGACTGCCGATGTGTGGTCGCGTATGCGGCAAAAAAAGTTACGTTTAGTTTTGCCCACATAGTATGCACCGCAGTTACATTTCATTAAGTAAATAATGCCTGTAGTCTGGCACGTGGCCCTAAATTTAGGTGTACATACATCTCCATTGGGCAGAAGTAAGCTGTTACCTTTGATTATGTACCGACAATAGTTACATTTCATGCATGGAAAAGTGCCTGTTTGTGTAGGCTTAGGTATTAATTGAGTGGAATAGTGACTGGAAACAGTGCTATCCCGTATTGATTTCGAACGTTTGAACGTAATCTCAGGATGGCTGTTGACAAATTTATTAATCTTGCTGTCAGATGTCAGCAAGTGCCAAAATTGGCTATATATTTTTCTTACTTTATTATGCTGTCTATTGTAGCGGGTGATAACACGCGTGGTGTTGGCTTGTTTTTTATTAGAAGATTAATACAAAAGCATATTGCGATCCTGTTGATTCGCCCTATTATATGCTTTACGTAAGCAGCTCTTGGTGTAACCACGTGCTCTAAGGCGGGCATAGAGTTGTTTGGCTTCCTGTACAAAATTTCCTTGTTCAGAGCAGTTGCGTTTAAGTCGCAAGTATTGGCTGTATGGTATACTGGCGATTAAAGTTTTAGGATGTGAGCTAGAAGCATGGAGCAGGCTGTTGCCTGCAGTGGGCTTTCTATAGAGTGTGGAACACAAACGACCATTGGTGTCGACAAAGAGCTCCACATCTAGAAAAGTAATTTTCTCCTGACTGTAATTGTAAGTAAATTTGAGATTATAAATGTTAAATTGTAGATGATCCAGGAAGTCAATAAGGTCTTGCAGGGGTCCCGCCCATACCATGAACACGTCATCAATATATCTATGCCATGTAAGTACATTGGCTATAGGCATATCAGTGTCTTCACCTCCGAAAAGGTCACGCTCCCACCCCCCCAGGTACAGGTTGGCATAGGAGGGGGCACAGCCCGCCCCCATAGCCACTCCCTGCACCTGGAGGTAGTGGGAGCGTTTGAACAAGAAAACATTACTAGTCAAAATGAATTCTAACATTTCTGCGATGAAATTATTGTACTTCCTGGAGTCCTTGTCACGTTCACTCAAAAAAGATCTGATCACTTGTATCCCAAGTGAATGTGGGATGGAGTTGTATAAGGCTTCGATATCGATGGCAACAAGCCATGCTCCTTCTGGAATGATAAGCCCGTCGGTAATCTTAAGAAGGTCTATTGTGTCCTTCACATAGGAAAAAAGTCCCCGCACGTGGGGGTAGAGGTACTCGTCGATAATTCGACTCATGTTCTCGGTAAGGGATCCACACCCTGAGACGATGGGACGTCCGGGTGGAGGGGAGATGCCTTTATGTACTTTGGGGAGTGCATAGAAGGTAGGTGTTGAAGGGTATTCGACATTGAGGAATTTAATGGTATTGTCGTCAATTATGCCTTCTCGGTGTGCACGATTCAGGATTACTCTGTATCTGCTGATATTAAGAGTCACAGTGGAGGCTGGTACCAATTTGTACCATTGCTTGTTTTTGAGAATATCCAGACACATGGATTCGTAGCCATTCTTGCTAAGAATGACTACGTTACCGCCTTTGTCGGAGGGCTTTATTACAATATTATCATTGTTGCGTAATTCATTAATTGCCTTTTTAAGGGACGGACTGATATTGGGAGTGGGGCCTGTTTGCCATTGTGTATTTTCTATGGCCTTAGTTACTTGTATGACAAAGGCCCAGATGTTGGGATTCCCCTGTAGAACAGGGAAAGATCGAGACTTGGGTTTATAGGACTTTGGGGCTACGTAAACAGGTCTATTAGAACGCGACTGGATGGATGTACCAGGTAAAACTCCTGGAATCTGGAAAGTCCACCCCTCCTCTTCCGGGTTGCTCTCGTCCCAGAGGGACATCAAGTCCTGGAGGGCTTGGAGTTCTTGTAAGGATACATGGTCTATGTTGGAGTTATCAACAGCTGACAAAGTGTCATTTGTCTGTGTTTTGTCATAAAGAACTTTGAACATTAACCTTCTTGCAAACAAATGGAGGTCTTTAATTAATTCGAATTGATCCGCATTGCCGTCAGGACAAAAAGAGAGACCTAGACGTAATACTGTGATTTGATCTTCTGATAATTTACAGTTAGACAAATTAATGATGCTATTCGAGTCCCGATCAAGGTTGTCAACAGGATCGGGACTGATTAGTTTAGCTCCTGTACAGTGGTATTGGATGTTATATTGGATTTCCGATCCATAGTGAAAATAGGAGCAGTCCTTATGTCTGTAGCGACATGTGGACTGGAGACCTGTGGTTCACGGTTTGACTGATGCGCCATAGGAGGAGCTGGCGCAAAAGTCGTGACCACCGCTGGTATTGGTGAGGATAGCACAACAGATGTGTTGCTCTGTATGCTGGTGGTCTTAGCTCCAGAAGACCCAGAGTCACGTGTTCTCTGGGCACGGGGCCGTTTATCTTTCAATGGAAAATGAGAACGTGATAGTTCCTGTAGGCTACTATCAGTATCGTTTTTACGTTTTTTTTCCTTGTCTGGTCTTCTACTTATTGGTACATATGAAGCCGATGATAGGGAGGAAGTGTCAGAGTCTCCTCTGTCAGTCTCCTTCGGAAGAGTTTCTTTTTTAAAAGGATGTTTCTTAGGATTAGTGCGTAGTGGGTTAGAACTAGTCCACTTATACGCTTGAGCGTTATCGTATGCCCTTTTGTCTCGGAGAAATTTACTCTCCTTGAGTTTGATCAAGTTTGTTGCATAAAGGGTAAGATGGTCTTTCAATTGTTGCTCGCATAGACTGAAATTGGGATAAGTATTGACGTTACCTATGTTATCATGCCATTCTTTAATCTCGGCATCAACCTGTTTAATATCCTGTCCATATTGTTCACAGAGTATCTGCATCATCTGAATGGAACAGGTTTGCAGATTAGCCTCCCATGCGTCTTTAATTTTTGGTTCAATTTTTCTAATATTAGGGAAGATCTGTATACGCAATCCCCAAGGTACTATTTTACTGGATATATATTGTTCAAAAAAATCCTTGTGCCAGAATAATCTGGTCTTTCTTTCCACTAAACGTTGGAGTCCCAAAAAGTACACATTAGCATCTTCTTCTGAAGCTTCGTCCTTAAATCTGGATTTCCTTACATCTGCTACAAAGCCATCCCATTCTTTACCCTGGTAGCCTGCCATGTTAACCCAGACCAAAAAAGGAGGCGTACACGTGTGTCAGAAATGGATTAGTTCGACACCGTGTCAGCCTACTGTTCCACATCAACCATGAAGGGCATAAAGCGGTGAGAAAACCAGGCAAAGCATATAAAAGTAACAAAATTCCCAATATATTAATGGTCTAACAGTGATTAATAATTAATCCGTTAGGATTCGAACATAGTAATAGATGTACATGTTACATGTCTATAAGTTAAATGACAATATTCGCCTAAATTAGTTCTGATCGCTGTGGTTGCAGAGCTTAGTAAAGGGATATATTGGACTGATAATAATATTTATAAAATATCGCAGTGCAAATCGCTCTGTATAGAAAGGGTTATAGCAGGTGTTTAAATCCACCTAATTGTATATAGAAAAAGTATATATATACAGAGCAAGCACCGAAAAACAAATTGACAAATCGTATTTAACCAAGAAGCGTTACCGTCCCTAGGAGGAAAAATAGAAATAGGTTCCCAATTACGGGATAGGGCATGGGACTATACGAACGCTAATTGGAGATTAAAGTTGTATGAACGTTCTGAAACCACAGAGATCAAAAGATTGTAAACAAGACTTATGTAGATATAAAAATATAAAGTTTAATAATTTACCAATTTTACACATTACATACACACAGAACATTAAGGGAAAAAGAAAAACTACATATATGAAATTGCATTTCACCATAGATGAAATAGATGAATAAAAGGTGTATACATCAGGTCCTACATGTTTCGCCCATTCAGGCTTCTTCAGGGACGAGAAGGTGTATACAATAATCTATAGATGAAAAGGTATGACAATAATCATTTTGATAATGTTAGAGAAAAGCACTGTTTAGTAAGTAAAACATGTTATAATGCAGATAATATTGCCTCTGTAAATATTTTTAGTGCATTTATAATAAGGTAAGCATAAAGTGTAAATCGCATAAAAATATAATAATGATAAAGAAAAATATTGTTACAGAAAAAGATACTATATATTGAGACTATTTTCCACCAAAGCCCCTCCCCCAGCATGCACAAAGATCGAACTGCAACAGCGTACCTCAGTGGTGACCACCGACCAGAGCCTCGGGCGAAACCGCTAGATAGTTGCCGAGATGGAAGGCACCGAAATACCGGATATGAAACAATGCACGAGTTCCAAGAACACAAAATAGATCCTACCACGGGGTATATAGAGATATTATAAGTTAAACAGCGCAGAAAAAGAAAAAAAGAAAGGAGAAGAAAAAGAAAAAAGAGAAATATCCATACAAACAAAGAAAAGGACATTTATAGGATGGAAGATGGTATATAAAAATGATAGATTCACGTAGCCCCTGACCTTTAAGATGAGTAGTATAATCAGTAGGATCAGATATATGTGTATAGAAAATATTATTGTTATTACCTGATACACACTAGTATCAGGGATAAAGGTGATATCAGAGAAAGCAATGATAACTGTAAATATTATTATTATTACCTGGTATATACTAGTATCAGAGATAAGGGTGATATCAGAGGAAACAATGATATCTGTAAATACTTGTGATCATCTTAAGGTTAGTAGCTAGATGGGTAAGTTTTTAAATCTGACTCAATAATGCAAAGAAAGCAAAAGAAAAATGCAAGAGAAATATAAAAAAAGAGAAAAAATGTTAACAGGAGTCACATGTAGACTTACAGATTGCAAGAGTAAAGCCGACTGAGAGCCTCTAAAGAGGAAGGGGTTTTTTGTTTCCACATGCAGAGATATGGTAGTTAGTATTCGCAGCACAAGCCAAGTTAGTAGTATATGAATATGTTTGCCGTTTTGTCAAACTATTAGGTCCATAAGGAGAGACATAGAGGAACAGCCTGTACTATAAGTAAGGCGTATGCTGTATGGAATAAAGGAAGGATGATTAGATTATTAAAACATCCCACAAGTGTCCATAAGTAGAAAGGCAATTAGGAATAAAATTGGAAGGACAAATCAAGTTGCTAGTGTATGGCTAAGAAAGCGAGGCGTGCAGATTACCTTGTTGTATCAGCTGGTATGATCGCAGTCAGCCTGTGTTGGCCCGAGCGGCGAGTGTGTGTAAGTGTAGCTCCTATTATACCCCTTGTTTCATGGACGTGATGTACGTCATGACGTGGGAATGGGCAGGTGTAATGCTGCAAAGGAGGCGTATGAACGCGTCACCAGAGACGGCCGCTCGGTGTTGACGCCCAATGCAGATGGAAAATGGTAACCCCACCCCAAGGGCGGGGTGAGGTGACGTGGGTCTGTCAACAGAATGGAGCGGCAGCGTAAGCATTGTGCGGGGGATAAATACAACATCACAGCCTCCGCCGTGATTCAGAGCTAGTCCAGCTTCTGGTAGTTACCCCTGGGTGCCCATACAAAGGGATCCATAGGAAAAAGGAAAGACATCGTGCAAGTCAGTCCGGTACAGCGGGCTCTATGATGGGAAGTCTGTGTTGTGTAGCACACAGCGAGGATTGGTCCGTGAGCAACAGATGGTACATGATGCAGCCGACTCAGATCTCGTGCAGATAGTCAGAGGGGCATGGGCTCTGGGGAAGTGTCACAATAAATACAATAATTACAATACAGCGATTAGATATATACACAATAAGACAATCAAAAATTGGATGTAAGATACAAAGAGAGAGGATTTCTCAAATGGAGAGGTTGCCAGCCTAGATAAAGCGAAACAAAAGGAAAAACGCCCTCTAGAGGTGACAGTCTCTCTCAAAGAGAAAGGCTCACTGCTTACAAAGATGTAAATAATTTGGTTATATTATTTAGAGGGAAGAAAATTGGAAGAATAGTGAAGAGGATGAAGGTATTCTTCTCCATATGAAAAATGGAAAATAAAAATGAAATAAGAAAAAATGGGAAAAAGTACTACATATATGTCAATGACATCGGGCCTACATTCCACAATAGTATGGAACGAGGCCTAAGGCTCTCAACGTAATGACAGCCATGGTTCAATGGGGATGGAATGGAGGTGTGGCCCGTTGTAATGGGGCCAAATGGTGGCGGATGTCAAAGGAGGGGCACCCTCAAGAAATATCATGATCGAGGAGTTGAAAATGGTAATTGAAACTTAATAAATTATAAGGATACATGTGAACATGATGCTTTGCGTAATAGCGATAATCAGGGATCACAACTAAGGTAATTGAACAAAATAAATTGATTGGCTAGAGAAAAGGTTTAAAGCTCATACTGTCATTGAGGCCTGGGTAAAGGGTAGCCCTGAGGATGTAAATCCATCGGGCCTCCAGTTGCAGAAGGCGTTTGTCCACCTCCCCACCTCTCTCGTTGGGAGCGATATGACCTAAGGCGAAAAAGCCCATCATTCCTACATCATGACCATGCATGAGTCCCATGTGTCTACTGATAGGTGTTTCAAATAATTTTTTGTTGACTGCCGATGTGTGGTCGCGTATGCGGCAAAAAAAGTTACGTTTAGTTTTGCCCACATAGTATGCACCGCAGTTACATTTCATTAAGTAAATAATGCCTGTAGTCTGGCACGTGGCCCTAAATTTAGGTGTACATACATCTCCATTGGGCAGAAGTAAGCTGTTACCTTTGATTATGTACCGACAATAGTTACATTTCATGCATGGAAAAGTGCCTGTTTGTGTAGGCTTAGGTATTAATTGAGTGGAATAGTGACTGGAAACAGTGCTATCCCGTATTGATTTCGAACGTTTGAACGTAATCTCAGGATGGCTGTTGACAAATTTATTAATCTTGCTGTCAGATGTCAGCAAGTGCCAAAATTGGCTATATATTTTTCTTACTTTATTATGCTGTCTATTGTAGCGGGTGATAACACGCGTGGTGTTGGCTTGTTTTTTATTAGAAGATTAATACAAAAGCATATTGCGATCCTGTTGATTCGCCCTATTATATGCTTTACGTAAGCAGCTCTTGGTGTAACCACGTGCTCTAAGGCGGGCATAGAGTTGTTTGGCTTCCTGTACAAAATTTCCTTGTTCAGAGCAGTTGCGTTTAAGTCGCAAGTATTGGCTGTATGGTATACTGGCGATTAAAGTTTTAGGATGTGAGCTAGAAGCATGGAGCAGGCTGTTGCCTGCAGTGGGCTTTCTATAGAGTGTGGAACACAAACGACCATTGGTGTCGACAAAGAGCTCCACATCTAGAAAAGTAATTTTCTCCTGACTGTAATTGTAAGTAAATTTGAGATTATAAATGTTAAATTGTAGATGATCCAGGAAGTCAATAAGGTCTTGCAGGGGTCCCGCCCATACCATGAACACGTCATCAATATATCTATGCCATGTAAGTACATTGGCTATAGGCATATCAGTGTCTTCACCTCCGAAAAGGTCACGCTCCCACCCCCCCAGGTACAGGTTGGCATAGGAGGGGGCACAGCCCGCCCCCATAGCCACTCCCTGCACCTGGAGGTAGTGGGAGCGTTTGAACAAGAAAACATTACTAGTCAAAATGAATTCTAACATTTCTGCGATGAAATTATTGTACTTCCTGGAGTCCTTGTCACGTTCACTCAAAAAAGATCTGATCACTTGTATCCCAAGTGAATGTGGGATGGAGTTGTATAAGGCTTCGATATCGATGGCAACAAGCCATGCTCCTTCTGGAATGATAAGCCCGTCGGTAATCTTAAGAAGGTCTATTGTGTCCTTCACATAGGAAAAAAGTCCCCGCACGTGGGGGTAGAGGTACTCGTCGATAATTCGACTCATGTTCTCGGTAAGGGATCCACACCCTGAGACGATGGGACGTCCGGGTGGAGGGGAGATGCCTTTATGTACTTTGGGGAGTGCATAGAAGGTAGGTGTTGAAGGGTATTCGACATTGAGGAATTTAATGGTATTGTCGTCAATTATGCCTTCTCGGTGTGCACGATTCAGGATTACTCTGTATCTGCTGATATTAAGAGTCACAGTGGAGGCTGGTACCAATTTGTACCATTGCTTGTTTTTGAGAATATCCAGACACATGGATTCGTAGCCATTCTTGCTAAGAATGACTACGTTACCGCCTTTGTCGGAGGGCTTTATTACAATATTATCATTGTTGCGTAATTCATTAATTGCCTTTTTAAGGGACGGACTGATATTGGGAGTGGGGCCTGTTTGCCATTGTGTATTTTCTATGGCCTTAGTTACTTGTATGACAAAGGCCCAGATGTTGGGATTCCCCTGTAGAACAGGGAAAGATCGAGACTTGGGTTTATAGGACTTTGGGGCTACGTAAACAGGTCTATTAGAACGCGACTGGATGGATGTACCAGGTAAAACTCCTGGAATCTGGAAAGTCCACCCCTCCTCTTCCGGGTTGCTCTCGTCCCAGAGGGACATCAAGTCCTGGAGGGCTTGGAGTTCTTGTAAGGATACATGGTCTATGTTGGAGTTATCAACAGCTGACAAAGTGTCATTTGTCTGCGTTTTGTCATAAAGAACTTTGAACATTAACCTTCTTGCAAACAAATGGAGGTCTTTAATTAATTCGAATTGATCCGCATTGCCGTCAGGACAAAAAGAGAGACCTAGACGTAATACTGTGATTTGATCTTCTGATAATTTACAGTTAGACAAATTAATGATGCTATTCGAGTCCCGATCAAGGTTGTCAACAGGATCGGGACTGATTAGTTTAGCTCCTGTACAGTGGTATTGGATGTTATATTGGATTTCCGATCCATAGTGAAAATAGGAGCAGTCCTTATGTCTGTAGCGACATGTGGACTGGAGACCTGTGGTTCACGGTTTGACTGATGCGCCATAGGAGGAGCTGGCGCAAAAGTCGTGACCACCGCTGGTATTGGTGAGGATAGCACAACAGATGTGTTGCTCTGTATGCTGGTGGTCTTAGCTCCAGAAGACCCAGAGTCACGTGTTCTCTGGGCACGGGGCCGTTTATCTTTCAATGGAAAATGAGAACGTGATAGTTCCTGTAGGCTACTATCAGTATCGTTTTTACGTTTTTTTTCCTTGTCTGGTCTTCTACTTATTGGTACATATGAAGCCGATGATAGGGAGGAAGTGTCAGAGTCTCCTCTGTCAGTCTCCTTCGGAAGAGTTTCTTTTTTAAAAGGATGTTTCTTAGGATTAGTGCGTAGTGGGTTAGAACTAGTCCACTTATACGCTTGAGCGTTATCGTATGCCCTTTTGTCTCGGAGAAATTTACTCTCCTTGAGTTTGATCAAGTTTGTTGCATAAAGGGTAAGATGGTCTTTCAATTGTTGCTCGCATAGACTGAAATTGGGATAAGTATTGACGTTACCTATGTTATCATGCCATTCTTTAATCTCGGCATCAACCTGTTTAATATCCTGTCCATATTGTTCACAGAGTATCTGCATCATCTGAATGGAACAGGTTTGCAGATTAGCCTCCCATGCGTCTTTAATTTTTGGTTCAATTTTTCTAATATTAGGGAAGATCTGTATACGCAATCCCCAAGGTACTATTTTACTGGATATATATTGTTCAAAAAAATCCTTGTGCCAGAATAATCTGGTCTTTCTTTCCACTAAACGTTGGAGTCCCAAAAAGTACACATTAGCATCTTCTTCTGAAGCTTCGTCCTTAAATCTGGATTTCCTTACATCTGCTACAAAGCCATCCCATTCTTTACCCTGGTAGCCTGCCATGTTAACCCAGACCAAAAAAGGAGGCGTACACGTGTGTCAGAAATGGATTAGTTCGACACCGTGTCAGCCTACTG
Source organism: Rana kukunoris (assembly GCA_029574335.1). Classification (NCBI taxonomy): domain Eukaryota; kingdom Metazoa; phylum Chordata; class Amphibia; order Anura; family Ranidae; genus Rana; species Rana kukunoris. Next base: position 26,802 of record JAJQKJ010001693.1, on the reverse strand, counting down.
TTCCACATCAACCATGAAGGGCATAAAGCGGTGAGAAAACCAGGCAAAGCATATAAAAGTAACAAAATTCCCAATATATTAATGGTCTAACAGTGATTAATAATTAATCCGTTAGGATTCGAACATAGTAATAGATGTACATGTTACATGTCTATAAGTTAAATGACAATATTCGCCTAAATTAGTTCTGATCGCTGTGGTTGCAGAGCTTAGTAAAGGGATATATTGGACTGATAATAATATTTATAAAATATCGCAGTGCAAATCGCTCTGTATAGAAAGGGTTATAGCAGGTGTTTAAATCCACCTAATTGTATATAGAAAAAGTATATATATACAGAGCAAGCACCGAAAAACAAATTGACAAATCGTATTTAACCAAGAAGCGTTACCGTCCCTAGGAGGAAAAATAGAAATAGGTTCCCAATTACGGGATAGGGCATGGGACTATACGAACGCTAATTGGAGATTAAAGTTGTATGAACGTTCTGAAACCACAGAGATCAAAAGATTGTAAACAAGACTTATGTAGATATAAAAATATAAAGTTTAATAATTTACCAATTTTACACATTACATACACACAGAACATTAAGGGAAAAAGAAAAACTACATATATGAAATTGCATTTCACCATAGATGAAATAGATGAATAAAAGGTGTATACATCAGGTCCTACATGTTTCGCCCATTCAGGCTTCTTCAGGGACAAGAAGGTGTATACAATAATCTATAGATGAAAAGGTATGACAATAATCATTTTGATAATGTTAGAGAAAAGCACTGTTTAGTAAGTAAAACATGTTATAATGCAGATAATATTGCCTCTGTAAATATTTTTAGTGCATTTATAATAAGGTAAGCATAAAGTGTAAATCGCATAAAAATATAATAATGATAAAGAAAAATATTGTTACAGAAAAAGATACTATATATTGAGACTATTTTCCACCAAAGCCCCTCCCCCAGCATGCACAAAGATCGAACTGCAACAGCGTACCTCAGTGGTGACCACCGACCAGAGCCTCGGGCGAAACCGCTAGATAGTTGCCGAGATGGAAGGCACCGAAATACCGGATATGAAACAATGCACGAGTTCCAAGAACACAAAATAGATCCTACCACGGGGTATATAGAGATATTATAAGTTAAACAGCGCAGAAAAAGAAAAAAAGAAAGGAGAAGAAAAAGAAAAAAGAGAAATATCCATACAAACAAAGAAAAGGACATTTATAGGATGGAAGATGGTATATAAAAATGATAGATTCACGTAGCCCCTGACCTTTAAGATGAGTAGTATAATCAGTAGGATCAGATATATGTGTATAGAAAATATTATTGTTATTACCTGATACACACTAGTATCAGGGATAAAGGTGATATCAGAGAAAGCAATGATAACTGTAAATATTATTATTATTACCTGGTATATACTAGTATCAGAGATAAGGGTGATATCAGAGGAAACAATGATATCTGTAAATACTTGTGATCATCTTAAGGTTAGTAGCTAGATGGGTAAGTTTTTAAATCTGACTCAATAATGCAAAGAAAGCAAAAGAAAAATGCAAGAGAAATATAAAAAAAGAGAAAAAATGTTAACAGGAGTCACATGTAGACTTACAGATTGCAAGAGTAAAGCCGACTGAGAGCCTCTAACGAGGAAGGGGTTTTTTGTTTCCACATGCAGAGATATGGTAGTTAGTATTCGCAGCACAAGCCAAGTTAGTAGTATATGAATATGTTTGCCGTTTTGTCAAACTATTAGGTCCATAAGGAGAGACATAGAGGAACAGCCTGTACTATAAGTAAGGCGTATGCTGTATGGAATAAAGGAAGGATGATTAGATTATTAAAACATCCCACAAGTGTCCATAAGTAGAAAGGCAATTAGTTCGAAACGTTCGAAATCAATACGGGATAGCACTGTTTCCAGTCACTATTCCACTCAATTAATACCTAAGCCTACACAAACAGGCACTTTTCCATGCATGAAATGTAACTATTGTCGGTACATAATCAAAGGTAACAGCTTACTTCTGCCCAATGGAGATGTATGTACACCTAAATTTAGGGCCACGTGCCAGACTACAGGCATTATTTACTTAATGAAATGTAACTGCGGTGCATACTATGTGGGCAAAACTAAACGTAACTTTTTTTGCCGCATACGCGACCACACATCGGCAGTCAACAAAAAATTATTTGAAACACCTATCAGTAGACACATGGGACTCATGCATGGTCATGATGTAGGAATGATGGGCTTTTTCGCCTTAGGTCATATCGCTCCCAACGAGAGAGGTGGGGAGGTGGACAAACGCCTTCTGCAACTGGAGGCCCGATGGATTTACATCCTCAGGGCTACCCTTTACCCAGGCCTCAATGACAGTATGAGCTTTAAACCTTTTCTCTAGCCAATCAATTTATTTTGTTCAATTACCTTAGTTGTGATCCCTGATTATCGCTATTACGCAAAGCATCATGTTCACATGTATCCTTATAATTTATTAAGTTTCAATTACCATTTTCAACTCCTCGATCATGATATTTCTTGAGGGTGCCCCTCCTTTGACATCCGCCACCATTTGGCCCCATTACAACGGGCCACACCTCCATTCCATCCCCATTGAACCATGGCTGTCATTACGTTGAGAGCCTTAGGCCTCGTTCCATACTATTGTGGAATGTAGGCCCGATGTCATTGACATATATGTAGTACTTTTTCCCATTTTTTCTTATTTCATTTTTATTTTCCATTTTTCATATGGAGAAGAATACCTTCATCCTCTTCACTATTCTTCCAATTTTCTTCCCTCTAAATAATATAACCAAATTATTTGCATCTTTGTAAGCAGTGAGCCTTTCTCTTTGAGAGAGACTGTCACCTCTAGAGGGCGTTTTTCCTTTTGTTTCGCTTTATCTAGGCTGGCAACCTCTCCATTTGAGAAATCCTCTCTCTTTGTATCTTACATCCAATTTTTGATTGTCTTATTGTGTATATATCTAATCGCTGTATTGTAATTATTGTATTTATTGTGACACTTCCCCAGAGCCCATGCCCCTCTGACTATCTGCACGAGATCTGAGTCGGCTGCATCATGTACCATCTGTTGCTCACGGACCAATCCTCGCTGTGTGCTACACAACACAGACTTCCCATCATAGAGCCCGCTGTACCGGACTGACTTGCACGATGTCTTTCCTTTTTCCTATGGATCCCTTTGTATGGGCACCCAGGGGTAACTACCAGAAGCTGGACTAGCTCTGAATCACGGCGGAGGCTGTGATGTTGTATTTATCCCCCGCACAATGCTTACGCTGCCGCTCCATTCTGTTGACAGACCCACGTCACCTCACCCCGCCCTTGGGGTGGGGTTACCATTTTCCATCTGCATTGGGCGTCAACACCGAGCGGCCGTCTCTGGTGACGCGTTCATACGCCTCCTTTGCAGCATTACACCTGCCCATTCCCACGTCATGACGTACATCACGTCCATGAAACAAGGGGTATAATAGGAGCTACACTTACACACACTCGCCGCTCGGGCCAACACAGGCTGACTGCGATCATACCAGCTGATACAACAAGGTAATCTGCACGCCTCGCTTTCTTAGCCATACACTAGCAACTTGATTTGTCCTTCCAATTTTATTCCTAATTGCCTTTCTACTTATGGACACTTGTGGGATGTTTTAATAATCTAATCATCCTTCCTTTATTCCATACAGCATACGCCTTACTTATAGTACAGGCTGTTCCTCTATGTCTCTCCTTATGGACCTAATAGTTTGACAAAACGGCAAACATATTCATATACTACTAACTTGGCTTGTGCTGCGAATACTAACTACCATATCTCTGCATGTGGAAACAAAAAACCCCTTCCTCTTTAGAGGCTCTCAGTCGGCTTTACTCTTGCAATCTGTAAGTCTACATGTGACTCCTGTTAACATTTTTTCTCTTTTTTTATATTTCTCTTGCATTTTTCTTTTGCTTTCTTTGCATTATTGAGTCAGATTTAAAAACTTACCCATCTAGCTACTAACCTTAAGATGATCACAAGTATTTACAGATATCATTGTTTCCTCTGATATCACCCTTATCTCTGATACTAGTATATACCAGGTAATAATAATAATATTTACAGTTATCATTGCTTTCTCTGATATCACCTTTATCCCTGATACTAGTGTGTATCAGGTAATAACAATAATATTTTCTATACACATATATCTGATCCTACTGATTATACTACTCATCTTAAAGGTCAGGGGCTACGTGAATCTATCATTTTTATATACCATCTTCCATCCTATAAATGTCCTTTTCTTTGTTTGTATGGATATTTCTCTTTTTTCTTTTTCTTCTCCTTTCTTTTTTTCTTTTTCTGCGCTGTTTAACTTATAATATCTCTATATACCCCGTGGTAGGATCTATTTTGTGTTCTTGGAACTCGTGCATTGTTTCATATCCGGTATTTCGGTGCCTTCCATCTCAGCAACTATCTAGCGGTTTCGCCCGAGGCTCTGGTCGGTGGTCACCACTGAGGTACGCTGTTGCAGTTCGATCTTTGTGCATGCTGGGGGAGGGGCTTTGGTGGAAAATAGTCTCAATATATAGTATCTTTTTCTGTAACAATATTTTTCTTTATCATTATTATATTTTTATGCGATTTACACTTTATGCTTACCTTATTATAAATGCACTAAAAATATTTACAGAGGCAATATTATCTGCATTATAACATGTTTTACTTACTAAACAGTGCTTTTCTCTAACATTATCAAAATGATTATTGTCATACCTTTTCATCTATAGATTATTGTATACACCTTCTTGTCCCTGAAGAAGCCTGAATGGGCGAAACATGTAGGACCTGATGTATACACCTTTTATTCATCTATTTCATCTATGGTGAAATGCAATTTCATATATGCAGTTTTTCTTTTTCCCTTAATGTTCTGTGTGTATGTAATGTGTAAAATTGGTAAATTATTAAACTTTATATTTTTATATCTACATAAGTCTTGTTTACAATCTTTTGATCTCTGTGGTTTCAGAACGTTCATACAACTTTAATCTCCAATTAGCGTTCGTATAGTCCCATGCCCTATCCCGTAATTGGGAACCTATTTCTATTTTTCCTCCTAGGGACGGTAACGCTTCTTGGTTAAATACGATTTGTCAATTTGTTTTTCGGTGCTTGCTCTGTATATATATACTTTTTCGATATGAAATTGATGTTGATAAACTTAAAAATGTGGCCATGTCAGCGATTTAGAAAAGAGTATCTTTGTGTGTCTTACTAACAAATTTTAAAAGTCGGTTATAATGAAGGTCTATGGGGAAAAATTTGGAACTCTTGTCCTTTAGAAGCTCCAGCAACGAAAAGTAAAATGCGCATCACAAAACTGATCACATTGCCTGAAAGCAGACAAAAATACCTTCCATTTGATATATAAATTGTGTATGACAAGTAGATCTTGTGGGCGTGAGAGCAATTTGTTCCCCCTTTTTTATAGATAATCCGAGTTTTTTCAAAACTCACACTCTAAAGGTCACATGACTCACTCTGAGCCATGTCCATAGGAAGACTGTTTAATCGATAACATTTTCGGAAAAAATCACTAAACGTAAATTGCTTTTTCACAAAAACTATAAAAGATTTCGATCTGAAAAGTCATAGCCGGATAGCTGAATATTTTGTGACCGTGATAAAGTTTGTTTGGTGTCTGTCAGTGAAAGTATGAAGGAGGAGATACATTTTGTACGGCATGAGATTTGAAGCAGGGAAAAGCATGTTCTCATTGACTTCAATGTTAAAAAAAAGCGACTAAAAGCTTAATATTTTAAAAAGTATAAATAGCACAAAAAAACTTGAAGAAGTCCCATCGTTAGCTAAATGAGATGAACATTTTAAAAGTTGAATGGTCTCAATCGCTGAAAGTATGGCGAAGTTACGCAGAGCCAAAAAACGGACGGAATAAAATTAATAAGAACTAGAAAATGCATTTCCTGAGGAAAATACGTGGGAATGCTGAATAGCTGAATTGCTAAGCCCGCACAAATCCCATTCACCATAACCGCTATACTATCTTTAGGACATACAAGCAGTGTTCCTTCAGTACTTATAAAGCCTCTCTTTAATCATTAAAGGTGTTGTAAAGGTAAAATCATTTTCCCTAAATAACTTCCTTTACCTTAGTGCAGTCCTCCTTTACTTACCTCATCCTTTGATTTTGATTTTAAATGTTGTGACGGTATGCGAGGTGAGATACTTGACCATAGAAATATTTCACCACGCATACGTTCTATTTTGAGAAGCTGAACCGGAATCCGGGCCGGGTTTTACGGCCTCTTGTGTTCCGGTCCGGATATTTGGGTCCACTGGAGTTCAATGTCAGGTGGACCCTAAAAACAACCAGGAAGAGATCAGACGGGAGCTCTCTGGTTTTGGGACACTGAGGAGGGAACCTGAGTGTGAGGAGCTCTCTAAAGACATTGCAAGAAAAAGGTTTGCGTTGTTGTTTATTTTGTGGGTGGTGGGGACCAGCCCCACACTGTATAGATAGGAGACCCTATCGAAGTTAAGACCAATGTAAGGAGCATTCTTCCCACTGACAACCAATGTAAGGGACATTCTTCCCACTGACCCCCAATGTAAGGGACATTCTTCCCACTGACCACCAATGTAAGGGACATTCTTCCCACTGACCACCAATGTAAGGGACATTCTTCCCACTGACCACCAATGTAAGGGACATTCTTCCCACTGACCACCAATGTAAGGGACATTCTTCCCACTGACCACCAATGTAAGGGACATTCTTCCCACTGACCCCCAATGTAAGGTACATTCTTCCCACTGAATACCAATGTAAGGGACATTCTTCCCACTGAATTCCAATATAAGGAACATTCTTCCCACTGACCACCAATGTAAGGGACTTTCTTCCCACTGAATTCCAATATGAGGAACATTATTCCCACTGACCACCAATGTAAGGCACATTATTCCCACTGACCACCAATGTAAGGCACATTATTCCCACTGACCACCAATGTAAGGGACATTCTTCTCAATGATCACCAATGTAAAGGGACATTCTTCTCACTGACAACCAATGTAAGGGACATTATTCTCACTGACCACCAATGTAAGGGACATTATTCTCACTGACCACCAATGTAAGGGACATTCTTCTCACTGACCACCAATGTAAGGGACATTCTTCCCACTGATCACCAATGTAAGGGACATTCTTCCCACTGATCACCAATGTAAGGAATATTCTTCTCACTGACCACCAATGTAAGGGACATTTTTCTCACTGACCACCAACGTAAGGGACATTCTTCCCACTGATCACCAATGCAAGGGAGATTCTTCTCTCTGACCACCAATGCAAGGGACATTCTTCTCACTGATCACCAATGCAAGGGACATTCTTCTCACTGATCACCAATGTAAGGGACATTCTCCCTACTGACCACCAATGTAAGGGACATTCTTCTCACTGATCACCAATGCAAGGGACATTCTTCCCACTGACCACCAATGTAAGGGGCATTCTTCCCACTGACCACCAATGCAAGGGACATTCTTCTCACTGATCACCAATGCAAGGGACATTCTTCTCACTGACCACCAATGCAAGGGACATTCTTCTCACTGATCACCAATGCAAGGGACATTCTTCTCACTGACCACATATGTAAGGGACATTCTTCCCACTGATCACCAATGTAAGGGACATTCTTCCCACTGACCACCAATGTAAGGGACATTCTTCTCACTGATCACCAATGCAAGGGACATTCTTCTCACTGACCACATATGTAAGGGACATTCTTCTCACTGATCACCAATGTAAGGGACATTCTTCCCACAGATCACCAATGTAAGATACATTCTTCCCACTGATCTCCAATGTAAGGGACATTCTTCCCACTGACCACCAATGTAAGGGACATTCTTCCCACTGACCACCAATGTAAGGGACATTCTTCCCACTGACCACCAATGTAAGGAACATCCGTCCCACTGACCACCAATGTTAGGAGCATTCGTCCCACTGACCACCAATGTAAGGGAGATTCTTCTCACTGACCACCAATGTAAGGGAGATCCTTCCCACTGACCACCAATGTAAGGGACATTCTTCCCACTAATCACTAATGTAAGGGACATTCTTCTCACTGACCACCAATGTAAGGGACATTCTTCCCACTGATCACCAATGTAAAGGGACATTCTTCCCACTGACCACCAATGTAAGGGACATTCTTCCCACTGACCACCAATGTAAGGGACATTCTTCCCACTGACCACCAATGTAAGGGACATTCTTCCCACTGACCACCAATGTAAGGGACATTCTTCCCACTGACCACCAATGTAAGGGACATTCTTCCCACTGACCACCAATGTAAGGGACATTCTTCCCACTGACCACCAATGTAAGGAACATCCGTCCCACTGACCACCAATGTTAGGAGTATTCGTCCCACTGACCACCAATGTAAGGGAGATTCTTCTCACTGACCACCAATGTAAGGGAGATTCTTCCCACTGACCACCAATGTAAGGAACATTCTTCCCACTGACCACCAATGTAAGGGAAATTCTTCTCACTGACCACCAATGTAAGGGACATTCTTCCCACTGATTATGTGTTTCATAATTATTTTTTTTTTACTTTTTTTAGTCCTTTAAAATAGTTACTGAGGTAGAATGGAATATGGACTGAGAGAAGTTTAATAGATCCAGAAGGAAGGCTGAGGAGAATCCAAAGGCGAGTCCAGACCTGACCTTATATGACTGCCCAGTGACAGGAGAGGTGGTGTGGAGAAAGCCTCTTGAGGGGGGAGGGGGTGAGCAGGACGCCCACTAACACACAGCTCCTTTCTCTATCTGCAAAGTACAGAGCGTCCTGACTTCCTGGTCGCCCCTCCCCCTCAAGAGGTTTTCTCCCCTCCCCCCAGATGTGTGAGGGGGAATATTGCACTGAGGTAAAGAAAGCTATTTAGGGAAAGCATTACCATTACAAACGCTTTTTATCTACACACAAAATAAGTGAAATAACCCTTCAAACAAACCTTAATAAATCCACAACCGTACATGCGATCGATACAGCGACTTCACCGTATAAAAGACAAGACCCTTGTGAACGCATCGATATGAAATTTATGTTGATAAACTTAAAAATGTGGCCATGTCAGCGATTTAGAAAAGAGTATCTTTGTGTGTCTTACTAACAAATTTTAAAAGTCGGTTATAATGAAGGTCTATGGGGAAAAATTTGGAACTCTTGTCCTTTAGAAGCTCCAGCAACGAAAAGTAAAATGCGCATCACAAAACTGATCACATTGCCTGAAAGCAGACAAAAATACCTTCCATTTGATATATAAATTGTGTATGACAAGTAGATCTTGTGGGCGTGAGAGCAATTTGTTCCCCCTTTTTATAGATAATCCGAGTTTTTTTCAAAACTCACACTGTAAAGGTCACATGACTCACTCTGAGCCATGTCCATAGGAAGACTGTTTAATCGATAAAATTTTCTGAAAAAATCACTAAACGTAAATTGCTTTTTCACAAAAACTATAAAAGATTTCAATCTGAAAAGTCATAGCCGGATAGCTGAATATTTTGTGACCGTGGTAAAGTTTGTTTGGTGTCTGTCAGTGAAAGTATGAAGGAGGAGATACATTTTGAATCACATACGTTTTTAAGCAGGAATAAGCATGTTCTCATTGACTTCAATGTTAAAAAAAAGCGACTAAAAGCTTAATATTTTAAAAAGTATAAATAGCACAAAAAAACTTGAAGAAGTCCCATCGTTAGCTAAATGAGATGAACATTTTAAAAGTTGAATGGTCTCAATCGCTGAAAGTATGGCGAAGTTACGCAGAGCCAAAAAACGGACGGAATAAAATTAATAAGAACTAGAAAAGGCATTTCCTGAGGAAAATACGTGGGAATGCTGAATAGCTGAATTGCTAAGCCCGCACAAATCCCATTCACCATAACCGCTATACTATCTTTAGGACATACAAGCAGTGTTCCTTCAGTACTTATAAAGCCTCTCTTTAATCATTAAAGGTGTTGTAAAGGTAAAATCATTTTCCCTAAATAACTTCCTTTACCTTTGTGCAGTCCTCCTTTACTTACCTCATCCTTTGATTTTGCTTTTAAATGTCCTTATTTCTTCTGAGAAACCCTCACTTCCTGTTCTTCTGTCTGTAACTCCACACAGTAATGCAAGGCTTTTTCCCTGGTGTGGAGAAAGCCTCTTGAGGGGTGAGCAAGACGCCCACTAACACACAGCTCCTTTCTCTATCTGCAAAGTACAGAGCGTCCTGACTTCCTGGTCGCCCCTCCCCCTCAAGAGGTTTTCTCCCCTCCCCCCAGGTGTGTGAGGGGGATAATTGCACTGAGGTAAAGGAAGCTATTAAGGGAAAGAATTACCATTACAAACGCTTTTTATCTACACACAAAATAAGTGAAATAACCCTTCAAACAAACCTTAATAAATCCACAACCGTACATGCGATCGATACAGCGACTTCACCGTATAAAAGACAAGACTCTTGTGAACGCATCGATATGAAATTTATGTTGATAAACTTAAAAATGTGGCCATGTCAGCGATTTAGAAAAGAGTATCTTTGTGTGTCTTACTAACAAATTTTAAAAGTCGGTTATAATGAAGGTCTATGGGGAAAAATGTGGAACTCTTGTCCTTTAGAAGCTCCAGCAACGAAAAGTAAAATGCGCATCACAAAACTGATCACATTGCCTGAAAGCAGACAAAAATACCTTCCATTTGATATATAAATTGTGTATGACAAGTAGATCTTGTGGGCGTGAGAGCAATTTGTTCCCCCTTTTTTATAGATAATCCGATTATTTTCAAAACTCACACTGTAGAGGTCACATGACTCACTCTGAGCCATGTCCATAGAAAGACTGTTTAATCGATAAAATTTTCTGAAAAAATCACTAAACCTAAATTGCTTTTTCACAAAAACTATAAAAGATTTCGATCTGAAAAGTCATAGCCGGATAGCTGAATATTTTGTGACCGTGGTAAAGTTTGTTTGGTGTCTGTCAGTGAAAGTACGAAGGAGGAGATACATTTTGAACGGCATGAGTTTTGAATCAGGGAAAAGCATGTTCTCATTGACTTCAATGTTAAAAAAAAGCGACTAAAAGCTTAATATTTTAAAAAGTATAAATAGCACAAAAAAACTTGAAGAAGTCCCATCGTTAGCTAAATGAGATGAACATTTTAAAAGTTGAATGGTCTCAATCACTGAAAGTATGGCGAAGTTACGCAGAGCCAAAAAACGTACGGAATAAAGGATAAAATTAAAATTAAAACTAGAAAATGCATTTCCTGAGGAAAATACGTGGGAATGCTGAATAGCTGAATTGCTAAGCCCGCACAAATCCCATTCACCATAACCACTATACTATCTTTATGACATACAAGCAGTGTTCCTTCAGTACTTATAAAGCCTCTCTTTAATCATTAAAGGTGTTGTAAAGGTAAAATCGTTTTCCCTAAATAGCTTCCTTTACCTTAGTGCAGTCCTCCTTTACTTACCTCATCCTTTGATTTTGCTTTTAAATGTCCTTATTTCTTCTGAGAAATCCTCACTTCCTGTTCTTCTGTCTGTAACTCCACACAGTAGTGCAAGGCTTTTTCTCTGGTGTGGAGAAAGCCTCTTGAGGGGGGAGGGGTGAGCAGGACGCCCACTAACACACAGCTCCTTTCTCTATCTGCAAAGTACAGAGCGTCCTGACTTCCTGGTCGCCCCTCCCCCTCAAGAGGTTTTCTCCCCTCCCCCCAGATGTGTGAGGGGGAATATTGCACTGAGGTAAAGAAAGCTATTTAGGGAAAGCATTACCATTACAAACGCTTTTTATCTACACACAAAATAAGTGAAATAACCCTTCAAACAAACCTTAATAAATCCACAACCGTACATGCGATCGATACAGCGACTTCACCGTATAAAAGACAAGACCCTTGTGAACGCATCGATATGAAATTTATGTTGATAAACTTAAAAATGTGGCCATGTCAGCGATTTAGAAAAGAGTATCTTTGTGTGTCTTACTAACAAATTTTAAAAGCGCGTTATAATGAAGGTCTATGGGGAAAAATGTGGAACTCTTGTCCTTTAGAAGCTCCAGCAACGAAAAGTAAAATGCGCATCACAAAACTGATCACATTGCCTGAAAGCAGACAAAAATACCTTCCATTTGATATATAAATTGTGTATGACAAGTAGATCTTGTGGGCGTGAGAGCAATTTGTTCCCCCTTTTTTATAGATAATCCGATTCTTTTCAAAACTCACACTGTAGAGGTCACATGACTCACTCTGAGCCATGTCCATAGAAAGACTGTTTAATCGATAAAATTTTCTGAAAAAATCACTAAACCTAAATTGCTTTTTCACAAAAACTATAAAAGATTTCGATCTGAAAAGTCATAGCCGGATAGCTGAATATTTTGTGACCGTGGTAAAGTTTGTTTGGTGTCTGTCAGTGAAAGTATGAAGGAGGAGATACATTTTGAACGGCATGAGTTTTGAAGCAGGGAAAAGCATGTTCTCATTGACTTCAATGTTAAAAAAAAGCGACTAAAAGCTTAATATTTTAAAAAGTATAAATAGCACAAAAAAACTTGAAGAAGTCCCATCGTTAGCTAAATGAGATGAACATTTTAAAAGTTGAATGGTCTCATTCACTGAAAGTATGGCGAAGTTACGCAGAGCCAAAAAACGTACGGAATAAAGGATAAAATTAAAATTAAAACTAGAAAATGCATTTCCTGAGGAAAATACGTGGGAATGCTGAATAGCTGAATTGCTAAGCCCGCACAAATCCCATTCACCATAACCACTATTCTATCTTTAGGACATACAAGCAGTGTTCCTTCAGTACTTATAAAGCCTCTCTTTAATCATTAAAGGTGTTGTAAAGGTAAAATTGTTTTCCCTAAATAGCTTCCTTTACCTTAGTGCAGTCCTCCTTTACTTACCTCATCCTTTGATTTTGCTTTTAAATGTCCTTATTTCTTCTGAGAAATCCTCACTTCCTGTTCTTCTGTCTGTAACTCCACACAGTAGTGCAAGGCTTTTTCTCTGGTGTGGAGAAAGCCTCTTGAGGGGGGAGGGGTGAGCAGGACGCCCACTAACACACAGCTCCTTTCTCTATCTGCAAAGTACAGAGCGTCCTGACTTCCTGGTCGCCCCTCCCCCCTCAAGAGGTTTTCTCCCCTCCCCCGGATGAGTGAGGGGGATAATTGCACTGAGGTAAAGGAAGCTATTTAGGGAAAGAATTACCATTACAAACGCTTTTTATCTACACACAAAATAAGTGAAATAACCCTTCAAACAAACCTTAATAAATCCACAACCGTACATGCGATCGATACAGCGACTTCACCGTATAAAAGACAAGACCCTTGTGAACGCATCGATATGAAATTTATGTTGATAAACTTAAAAATGTGGCCATGTCAGCGATTTAGAAAAGAGTATCTTTGTGTGTCTTACTAACAAATTTTAAAAGCGCGTTATAATGAAGGTCTATGGGGAAAAATTTGGAACTCTTGTCCTTTAGAAGCTCCAGCAACGAAAAGTAAAATGCGCATCACAAAACTGATCACATCGCCTGAAAGCAGACAAAAATACCTTCCATTTGATATATAAATTGTGTATGACAAGTAGATCTTGTGGGCGTGAGAGCAATTTGTTCCCCCTTTTTTTAGATAATCCGAGTTTTTTCAAAACTCACACTGTAAAGGTCACATGACTCACTCTGAGCCATGTCCATAGGAAGACTGTTTAATCGATAAAATTTTCTGAAAAAATCACTAAACGTAAATTGCTTTTTCACAAAAACTATAAAAGATTTCGATCTGAAAAGTCATAGCCGGATAGCTGAATATTTTGTGACCGTGGTAAAGTTTGTTTGGTGTCTGTCAGTGAAAGTATGAAGGAGGAGATACATTTTGAACGGCATGAGTTTTGAAGCAGGGAAAAGCATGTTCTCATTGACTTCAATGTTAAAAAAAAGCGACTAAAAGCTTAATATTTTAAAAAGTATAAATAGCACAAAAAAACTTGAAGAAGTCCCATCGTTAGCTAAATGAGATGAACATTTTAAAAGTTGAATGGTCTCAATCACTGAAAGTATGGCGAAGTTACGCAGAGCCAAAAAACGTACGGAATAAAGGATAAAATTAAAATTAAAATTAAAATTAAGAACTAGAAAATGCATTTCCTGAGGAAAATACGTGGGAATGCTGAATAGCTGAATTGCTAAGCCCGCACAAATCCCATTCACCATAACCGCTATACTATCTTTAGGACATACAAGCAGTGTTCCTTCAGTACTTATAAAGCCTCTCTTTAATCATTAAAGGTGTTGTAAAGGTAAAATCATTTTCCCTAAATAACTTCCTTTACCTTTGTGCAGTCCTCCTTTACTTACCTCATCCTTTGATTTTGCTTTTAAATGTCCTTATTTCTTCTGAGAAACCCTCACTTCCTGTTCTTCTGTCTGTAACTCCACACAGTAATGCAAGGCTTTTTCCCTGGTGTGGAGAAAGCCTCTTGAGGGGTGAGCAGGACGCCCACTAACACACAGCTCCTTTCTCTATCTGCAAAGTACAGAGCGTCCTGACTTCCTGGTCGCCCCTCCCCCTCAAGAGGTTTTCTCCCCTCCCCCCAGGTGTGTGAGGGGGATAATTGCACTGAGGTAAAGGAAGCTATTTAGGGAAAGAATTACCATTACAAACGCTTTTTATCTACACACAAAATAAGTGAAATAACCCTTCAAACAAACCTTAATAAATCCACAACCGTACATGCGATCGATACAGCGACTTCACCGTATAAAAGACAAGACTCTTGTGAACGCATCGATATGAAATTTATGTTGATAAACTTAAAAATGTGGCCATGTCAGCGATTTAGAAAAGAGTATCTTTGTGTGTCTTACTAACAAATTTTAAAAGTGGGTTATAATGAAGGTCTATGGGGAAAAATGTGGAACTCTTGTCCTTTAGAAGCTCCAGCAACGAAAAGTAAAATGCGCATCACAAAACTGATCACATTGCCTGAAAGCAGACAAAAATACCTTCCATTTGATATATAAATTGTGTATGACAAGTAGATCTTGTGGGCGTGAGAGCAATTTGTTCCCCCTTTTTTATAGATAATCCGATTCTTTTCAAAACTCACACTGTAGAGGTCACATGACTCACTCTGAGCCATGTCCATAGAAAGACTGTTTAATCGATAAAATTTTCTGAAAAAATCACTAAACGTAAATTGCTTTTTCACAAAAACTATAAAAGATTTCGATCTGAAAAGTCATAGCCGGATAGCTGAATATTTTGTGACCGTGGTAAAGTTTGTTTGGTGTCTGTCAGTGAAAGTATGAAGGAGGAGATACATTTTGAACGGCATGAGTTTTGAAGCAGGGAAAAGCATGTTCTCATTGACTTCAATGTTAAAAAAAAGCGACTAAAAGCTTAATATTTTAAAAAGTATAAATAGCACAAAAAAACTTGAAGAAGTCCCATCGTTAGCTAAATGAGATGAACATTTTAAAAGTTGAATGGTCTCAATCGCTGAAAGTATGGCGAAGTTACGCAGAGCCAAAAAACGTACGGAATAAAATTAATAAGAACTAGAAAATGCATTTCCTGAGGAAAATACGTGGGAATGCTGAATAGCTGAATTGCTAAGCCCGCACAAATCCCATTCACCATAACCACTATACTATCTTTAGGACATACAAGCAGTGTTCCTTCTGTACTTATAAAGCCTCTCTTTAATCATTAAAGGTGTTGTAAAGGTAAAATCATTTTCCCTAAATAACTTCCTTTACCTTAGTGCAGTCCTCCTTTACTTACCTCATCCTTTGATTTTGCTTTTAAATGTCCTTATTTCTTCTGAGAAATCCTCACTTCCTGTTCTTCTGTCTGTAACTCCACACAGTAGTGCAAGGCTTTTTCTCTGGTGTGGAGAAAGCCTCTTGAGGGGGGAGGGGGTGAGCAGGACGCCCACTAACACACAGTTCCTTTCTCTATCTGCAAAGTACAGAGCGTCCTGACTTCCTGGTCGCCCCTCCCCCTCAAGAGGTTTTCTCCCCTCCCCCCAGGTGTGTGAGGGGATAATTGCACTGAGGTAAAGGAAGCTATTTAGGGAAAGAATTACCATTACAAATGCTTTTTATCTACACACAAAATAAGTGAAATAACCCTTCAAACAAACCTTAATAAATCCACAACCGTACATGCGATCGATACAGCGACTTCACCGTATTAAAGCCAAGACCCTTGTGAACGCATCGATATGAAATTTATGTTGATAAACTTAAAAATGTGGCCATGTCAGCGATTTAGAAAAAGAGTGTCGTTGTGCATTTTATTGGCAAAAATTAAATGACGTTTATAATGAAGGCCTATGGGAGAAATGTTGGAACTCTTGTCCTTTAGAAGCTCCAGCAACGAAAAGTAAAATGCGCATCACAAAACTGATCACATTGCCTGAAAGCAGACAAAAATACCTTCCATTTGATATATAAATTGTGTATGACAAGTAGATCTTGTGGGCGTGAGAGCAATTTGTTCCCCCTTTTTTATAGATAATACGATTCTTTTCAAAACTCACACTCTAAAGGTCACATGACTCACTCTAGCAGCCTTTCATAGACACGCAGTGTAATCGATAACATTTTCTGAAAAAATCACTAAACGTAAATTGCTTTTTCACAAAAACTATAAAAGATTTCAATCTGAAAAGTCATAGCCGGATAGCTGAATATTTTGTGACCGTGGTAAAGTTTGTTTGGTGTCTGTCAGTGAAAGTATGAAGGAGGAGTTACATTTTGAATCACGTACGTTTTTAAAGCAGGAATAAGCATGTTCTCATTGACTTCAATGTTAAAAAAAAGCGACTAAAAGCTTAATATTTTAAAAAATATAAATAGCACAAAAAAACTTGAAGAAGTCCCATCGTTAGCTGAATGAGATGAACATTTTAAAAGTTGAATGGTCTCAATCGCTGAAAGTATGGCGAAGTTACGCAGAGCCAAAAAACGTACGGAATAAAATTAAAATTAAGAATAATAAAAAACGAATAACAATACTGGGAATGCTTATTAAAGCATTCCCACTAACTAGAAAATGCATTTCCTGAGGAAAATACGTGGGAATGCTGAATAGCTGAATTGCTAAGCCCGCACAAATCCCATTCGCCATAACCGCTATACTATCTTTAGGACATACAAGCAGTGTTCCTTCAGTACTTCTAAAGCCTCTCTTTAATCATTAAATGTGTTGTAAAGGTAAAATCGTTTTCCCTAAATAACTTCCTTTACCTTTGTGCAGTCCTCCTTTACTTCCCTCATCCTTTGATTTTGCTTTTAAATGTCCTTATTTCTTCTGAGAAATCCTCACTTCCTGTTCTTCTGTCTGTAACTCCACACAGTAGTGCAAGGCTTTTTCCCTGGTGTGGAGAAAGCCTCTTGAGGGGGGAGGGGGTGAGCAGGACGCCCACTAACACACAGCTCCTTTCTCTATCTGCAAAGTACAGAGCGTCCTGACTTCCTGGTCGCCCCTCCCCCCTCAAGAGGTTTTCTCCCCTCCCCCCAGGTGTGTGAGGGGGATAATTGCACTGAGGTAAAGGAAGCTATTTAGGGAAAGAATTACCATTACAAA
Source organism: Rana kukunoris (assembly GCA_029574335.1). NCBI lineage: Eukaryota > Metazoa > Chordata > Amphibia > Anura > Ranidae > Rana > Rana kukunoris. The sequence goes on along the minus strand of JAJQKJ010001693.1, from coordinate 9,046 downwards.
CGCTTTTTATCTACACACAAAATAAGTGAAATAACCCTTCAAACAAACCTTAATAAATCCACAACCGTACATGCGATCGATACAGCGACTTCACCGTTTGAAAGACAAGACTCTTGTGAACGCATCGATATGAAATTTATGTTGATAAACTTAAAAATGTGGCCATGTCAGCGATTTAGAAAAGAGTATCTTTGTGTGTCTTACTAACAAATTTTAAAAGTTGGTTATAATGAAGGTCTATGGGGAAAAATTTGGAACTCTTGTCCTTTAGAAGCTCCAGCAACGAAAAGTAAAATGCGCATCACAAAACTGATCACATTGTCTGAAAGCAGACAAAAATACCTTCCATTTGATATATAAATTGTGTATGACAAGTAGATCTTGTGGGCGTGAGAGCAATTTGTTCCCCCTTTTTTATAGATAATCCGATTCTTTTCAAAACTCACACTGTAGAGGTCACATGACACACTCTGAGCCATGTCCATAGAAAGACTGTTTAATCAATAAAATTTTCTGAAAAAATCACTAAACGTAAATTGCTTTTTCACAAAAACTATAAAAGATTTCAATCTGAAAAGTCATAGCCGGATAGCTGAATATTTTGTGACCGTGGTAAAGTTTGTTTGGTGTCTGTCAGTGAAAGTATGAAGGAGGAGATACATTTTGTACAGCATGAGTTTTGAAGCAGGAGAAAGCATGTTCTCATTGACTTCAATGTTAAAAAAAAGCGACTAAAAGCTTAATATTTTAAAAAGTATAAATAGCACAAAAAAACTTGAAGAAGTCCCATCGTTAGCTGAATGAGATGAACATTTTAAAAGTTGAATGGTCTCAATCGCTGAAAGTATGGCGAAGTTACGCAGAGCCAAAAAACGTACGGAATAAAATTAAAATTAAGAATAATAAAAAACGAATAACAATACTGGGAATGCTTATTAAAGCATTCCCACTAACTAGAAAATGCATTTCCTGAGGAAAATACGTGGGAATGCTGAATAGCTGAATTGCTAAGCCCGCACAAATCCCATTCACCATAACCACTATACTATCTTTATGACATACAAGCAGTGTTCCTTCAGTACTTATAAAGCCTCTCTTTAATCATTAAAGGTGTTGTAAAGGTAAAATCGTTTTCCCTAAATAGCTTCCTTTACCTTAGTGCAGTCCTCCTTTACTTACCTCATCCTTTGATTTTGCTTTTAAATGTCCTTATTTCTTCTGAAAATCCTCACTTCCTGTTCTTCTGTCTGTAACTCCACACAGTAGTGCAAGGCTTTTTCTCTGGTGTGGAGAAAGCCTCTTGAGGGGGGGAGGGGTGAGCAGGACGCCCACTAACACACAGCTCCTTTCTCTATCTGCAAAGTACAGAGCGTCCTGACTTCCTGGTCGCCCCTCCCCCTCAAGAGGTTTTCTCCCCTCCCCCCAGATGTGTGAGTGGGGGAATATTGCACTGAGGTAAAGAAAGCTATTTAGGGAAAGCATTACCATTACAAACGCTTTTTATCTACACACAAAATAAGTAAAATAACCCTTCAAACAAACCTTAATAAATCCACAACCGTACATGCGATCGATACAGCGACTTCACCGTATAAAAGACAAGACCCTTGTGAACGCATCGATATGAAATTTATGTTGATAAACTTAAAAATGTGGCCATGTCAGCGATTTAGAAAAGAGTATCTTTGTGTGTCTTACTAACAAATTTTAAAAGCGCGTTATAATGAAGGTCTATGGGGAAAAATTTGGAACTCTTGTCCTTTAGAAGCTCCAGCAACGAAAAGTAAAATGCGCATCACAAAACTGATCACATTGCCTGAAAGCAGACAAAAATACCTTCCATTTGATATATAAATTGTGTATGACAAGTAGATCTTGTGGGCGTGAGAGCAATTTGTTCCCCCTTTTTTATAGATAATACGATTCTTTTCAAAACTCACACTCTAAAGGTCACATGACTCACTCTGAGCCATGTCCATAGGAAGACTGTTTAATCGATACAATTTTCTGAAAAAATCACTAAACGTAAATTGCTTTTTCACAAAAACTATAAAAGATTTCAATCTGAAAAGTCATAGCCGGATAGCTGAATATTTTGTGACCGTGGTAAAGTTTGTTTGGTGTCTGTCAGTGAAAGTATGAAGGAGGAGATACATTTTGAATCACATACGTTTTTAAGCAGGAATAAGCATGTTCTCATTGACTTCAATGTTAAAAAAAAGCGACTAAAAGCTTAATATTTTAAAAAGTATAAATAGCACAAAAAAACTTGAAGAAGTCCCATCGTTAGCTAAATGAGATGAACATTTTAAAAGTTGAATGGTCTCAATCACTGAAAGTATGGCGAAGTTACGCAGAGCCAAAAAACGTACGGAAAAAAGGATAGAATTAAAATTAAAACTAGAAAATGCATTTCCTGAGGAAAATACGTGGGAATGCTGAATAGCTGAATTGCTAAGCCCACACAAATCCCATTCACCATAACCACTATACTATCTTTATGACATACAAGCAGTGTTCCTTCAGTACTTATAAAGCCTCTCTTTAATCATTAAAGGTGTTGTAAAGGTAAAATCGTTTTCCCTAAATAGCTTCCTTTACCTTAGTGCAGTCCTCCTTTACTTACCTCATCCTTTGATTTTGCTTTTAAATGTCCTTATTTCTTTCTGAGAAATCCTCACTTCCTGTTCTTCTGTCTGTAACTCCACACAGTAGTGCAAGGCTTTTTCTCTGGTGTGGAGAAAGCCTCTTGAGGGGGGAGGGGTGAGCAGGACGCCCACTAACACACAGCTCCTTTCTCTATCTGCAAAGTACAGAGCGTCCTGACTTCCTGGTCGCCCCTCCCCCCTCAAGAGGTTTTTCCCCCTCCCCCTCCCCCCAGGTGTGTGAGGGGATAATTGCACTGAGGTAAAGGAAGCTATTTAGGGAAAGAATTACCATTACAAACGCTTTTTATCTACACACACAAAATAAGTGAAATAACCCTTCAAACAAACCTTAATAAATCCACAACCGTACATGCGATCGATACAGCGACTTCACCGTATAAAAGACAAGACCCTTGTGAACGCATCGATATGAAATTTATGTTGATAAACTTAAAAATGTGGCCATGTCAGCGATTTAGAAAAGAGTATCTTTGTGTGTCTTACTAACAAATTTTAAAAGCGCGTTATAATGAAGGTCTATGGGGAAAAATTTGGAACTCTTGTCCTTTAGAAGCTCCAGCAACGAAAAGTAAAATGCGCATCACAAAACTGATCACATCGCCTGAAAGCAGACAAAAATACCTTCCATTTGATATATAAATTGTGTATGACAAGTAGATCTTGTGGGCGTGAGAGCAATTTGTTCCCCCTTTTTTTAGATAATCCGAGTTTTTTCAAAACTCACAGTCTAAAGGTCACATGACTCACTCTGAGCCATGTCCATAGGAAGACTGTTTAATCGATAAAATTTTCTGAAAAAATCACTAAACGTAAATTGCTTTTTCACAAAAACTATAAAAGATTTCGATCTGAAAAGTCATAGCCGGATAGCTGAATATTTTGTGACCGTGGTAAAGTTTGTTTGGTGTCTGTCAGTGAAAGTATGAAGGAGGAGATACATTTTGAACGGCATGAGTTTTGAAGCAGGGAAAAGCATGTTCTCATTGACTTCAATGTTAAAAAAAGCGACTAAAAGCTTAATATTTTAAAAAGTATAAATAGCACAAAAAAACTTGAAGAAGTCCCATCGTTAGCTAAATGAGATGAACATTTTAAAAGTTGAATGGTCTCAATCGCTGAAAGTATGGCGAAGTTACGCAGAGCCAAAAAAACGGACGGAATAAAATTAATAAGAACTAGAAAATGCATTTCCTGAGGAAAATACGTGGGAATGCTGAATAGCTGAATTGCTAAGCCCGCACAAATCCCATTCACCATAACCGCTATACTATCTTTAGGACATACAAGCAGTGTTCCTTCAGTACTTATAAAGCCTCTCTTTGATCATTAAAGGTGTTGTAAAGGTAAATCATTTTCCCTAAATAACTTCCTTTACCTTTGTGCAGTCCTCCTTTACTTACCTCATCCTTTGATTTTGCTTTTAAATGTCCTTATTTCTTCTGAGAAACCCTCACTTCCTGTTCTTCTGTCTGTAACTCCACACAGTAATGCAAGGCTTTTTCCCTGGTGTGGAGAAAGCCTCTTGAGGGGTGAGCAAGACGCCCACTAACACACAGCTCCTTTCTCTATCTGCAAAGTACAGAGCGTCCTGACTTCCTGGTCACCCCTCCCCCTCAAGAGGTTTTCTCTCCCCTCCCCCCAGGTGTGTGAGGGGGATAATTGCACTGAGGTAAAGGAAGCTATTAAGGGAAAGAATTACCATTACAAACGCTTTTTATCTACACACAAAATAAGTGAAATAACCCTTCAAACAAACCTTAATAAATCCACAACCGTACATGCGATCGATACAGCGACTTCACCGTATAAAAGACAAGACTCTTGTGAACGCATCGATATGAAATTTATGTTGATAAACTTAAAAATGTGGCCATGTCAGCGATTTAGAAAAGAGTATCTTTGTGTGTCTTACTAACAAATTTTAAAAGTCGGTTATAATGAAGGTCTATGGGGAAAAATGTGGAACTCTTGTCCTTTAGAAGCTCCAGCAACGAAAAGTAAAATGCGCATCACAAAACTGATCACATTGCCTGAAAGCAGACAAAAATACCTTCCATTTGATATATAAATTGTGTATGACAAGTAGATCTTGTGGGCGTGAGAGCAATTTGTTCCCCCTTTTTTATAGATAATCCGATTCTTTTCAAAACTCACACTGTAGAGGTCACATGACTCACTCTGAGCCATGTCCATAGAAAGACTGTTTAATCGATAAAATTTTCTGAAAAAATCACTAAACCTAAATTGCTTTTTCACAAAAACTATAAAAGATTTCGATCTGAAAAGTCATAGCCGGATAGCTGAATATTTTGTGACCGTGGTAAAGTTTGTTTGGTGTCTGTCAGTAAAAGTATGAAGGAGGAGATACATTTTGAACGGCATGAGTTTTGAAGCAGGGAAAAGCATGTTCTCATTGACTTCAATGTTAAAAAAAAGCGACTAAAAGCTTAATATTTTAAAAAGTATAAATAGCACAAAAAAACTTGAAGAAGTCCCATCGTTAGCTAAATGAGATGAACATTTTAAAAGTTGAATGGTCTCAATCACTGAAAGTATGGCGAAGTTACGCAGAGCCAAAAAACGTACGGAATAAAGGATAAAATTAAAATTAAAACTAGAAAATGCATTTCCTGAGGAAAATACGTGGGAATGCTGAATAGCTGAATTGCTAAGCCCGCACAAATCCCATTCACCATAACCACTATACTATCTTTATGACATACAAGCAGTGTTCCTTCAGTACTTATAAAGCCTCTCTTTAATCATTAAAGGTGTTTGTAAAGTAAAATCGTTTTCCCTAAATAGCTTCCTTTACCTTAGTGCAGTCCTCCTTTTACTTACCTCATCCTTTGATTTTGCTTTTAAATGTCCTTATTTCTTCTGAGAAATCCTCACTTCCTGTTCTTCTGTCTGTAACTCCACACAGTAGTGCAAGGCTTTTTCTCTGTGTGGTGGAGAAAGCCTCTTGAGGGGGGAGGGGTGAGCAGGACGCGCCACTAACACCACAGCTCCTTTCTCTATCTGCAAAGTACAGAGCGTCCTGACTTCCTGGTCGCCCCTCCCCCCTCAAGAGTGTTTTCTCCCCTCCCCCCAGGTGTGTGTGAGGGATAATTGCACTGAGGTAAAAGGAAGCTATTTAGGGAAAGAATTACCATTACAAACGCTTTTTATCTACACACAAATAAGTGAAAAACCTTCCTAAACAAACCTTAATAAATCCACAACGTACATGCGATCGATACAGCGACTTCACCGTATAAAAGACAAGACCCTGTGGGTGAACATCGATATGAAATTTATGTTGAAAACATTATATAAAAAAAAAAAATGTGGCCATGTCAGCGATTTAGAAAAGAGTATTTTTGTGTGTCTTACTAACAAATTTTAAAAGCGCGTTATAATGAAGGTCTATGGGGAAAAATTTGGAACTCTTGTCCTTTAGAAGCTCCAGCAACGAAAGAAAAGTAAAATGCGCATCACAAAACTGATCACATTGCCTGGAAAGCAGACAAAAATACCTTCCATTTGATATATAAATTGTGTATGACAAGTAGGATCTTGTGGGGCGTGAGAGCAATTTGTTCCCCCCCTTTTTTATAGATAATACGATTCTTTTCAAAACTCACACTGTAAAGGTCACATGACTCACTCTAGCATGCCTTTCATAGACACGCAGTGTAATCGATAAAATTTTCTGAAAAAATTACTAAACGTAAATTGCTTTTTCACACAAAAACTATAAAAGATTTCAATCTGAAAAGTCATAGCCCGATAGCTGAATATTTTGTGACCGTGGTAAAGTTTGTTTGGTATCTGTCAGTGAAAGTATGAAGGAGGAGTTACATTTTGAATCACGTACGTTTTTAAGCAGGAATAAGCATGTTCTCATTGACTTCAATGTTAAAAAAAAAGCGACTAAAAGCTTAATATTTTAAAAAGTATAAATAGCACAAAAAAAACTTGAAGAAGTCCCATCGTTTAGCTGAATGAGATGAACATTTTAAAAAGTTGAATGGTCTCAATCGCTGAAAGTTGTGGCGAAGTTACGCAGAGCCAAAAAACTTACGGAATAAAGGATAAAATTAAAATTAAGAATAATAAAAAACGAATAACAATACTGGGAATGCTTATTAAAGCATTCCCACTAATAAGAATAATAAAAAACGAATAACAATACTGGGAATGCTTATTAAAGCATTCCCACTAATAATAAAAAACGAATAACAATACTGGGAATGCTTATTAAAGCATTCCCACTAATAACAATACTGGGAAACGAATAACAATACTTTATTAGCATTCCCACTAATAAAGGATAAAATTAAGAACTAGAAAATGCATTTCCTGAGGAAAATACGTGGGAATGCTGAATAGCTGAATTGCTAAGCCGGCACAAATGCCATTCACCATAACCACTATACTATCTTTAGGACACACAAGCAGTGTTCCTTCAGTATTTTTAAAGCCTCTCCTTAATCATTAAAGGTGTTGTAAAGGTAAAATCATTTTCCCTAAATAACTTCCTTTACCTTAGTGCAGTCCTCCTTTACTTACCTCATCCTTTGATTTTGCTTTTAAATGTTCCTTATTTCTTCTGAGAAATCCTCACTCCTGTTCTTTTGTCTGTAACTCCACACAGTAGTGCAAGGCTTTTTCCCTGGTGTGGAGAAAGCCTCTTGAGGGGGGAGGGGGTGAGCAGGACGCCCACTAACACACAGTCCTCCTTTCTCTATCTGCAAAGTACAGAGCGTCCTGACTTCCTGGTCGCCCCTCCCCTCAAGAGGTTTTCTCCTCCCCTCCCCCCCGGGTGAGTGAGGGGGATATTTGCACTGAGGTAAAGGAAGCTATTTAGTGGGAAAATATTACCATTACAAACGCTTTTTATCTACACACAAAATAAGTGAAATAACCCTTCAAACAAACCTTAATAAATCCACAACCGTACATGCGATCGAATACAGCGACTTCACGTTTGAAAGACAAGACTCTTGTGAACGCATCGATATGAATTTATGTTGATAAACTTAAAAATGTGGCCATGTCAGCGATTTAGAAAAGAGTATCTTTTGTGTTGTCTTAATAACAAATTTAAAAGCGCGTTATAATGAAGGTCTATGGGGAAAAATTTGGAACTCTTGTCCTTTAGAAGCTCCAGCAACGAAAAGTAAAATGCGCATCACAAAAACTGATCACATTGCCTGAAAGCAGACAAAAATACCTTCCATTTGATATATAAATTGTGTATGACAAGTAGATCTTGTGGCGTGAGAGCAATTTGTTCCCCCTTTTTTATAGATAATCCGAGTTTTTTCAAACCTCACACTGTAAAGGTCACATGACTCACTCTGAGCCATGTCCATGAGGAAGACTGTTTAATCGATAACATTTTCTGAAAAAATCACTAAACGTAATTGCTTTTTCACAAAAAACTATAAAGATTTCAATCTTGAAAAGTCATAGCCGGATAGCTGAATATTTTGTGACCGTGGTAAAGTTTGTTTGGTGTCTGTCAGTGAAAGTATGTAGAAGGAGAGATACATTTTGAATCACGTACGTTTTTAAGCAGGAATAAGCATGTTCTCATTGACTTCAATGTTAAAAAAAAGCGACTAAAAGCTTAATATTTTAAAAAGTATAAATAGCACAAAAAAACTTGAAGAAGTCCCATCGTTAGCTGAATGAGATGAACATTTTAAAAGTTGAATGGTCTCAATCGCTGAAAGTATGGCGAAGTTATACGCAGAGCCAAAAAACGTACGGAATAAAGGATAAAATTAAGAATAATAAAAAACGAATAACAATACAGGGAATGCTTATTAAAAGCATTCCCACTAATAATAAAAAAACGAATAACAATATGGGAATGCTTATTAAAGCATTCCCACTTAAAAAACGAATAACAATATTGGGAATGCTTATTAAAGCATTCCCACTAATAATAAAAAACGAATAACAATACTGGGAATGTGTCTATTAAAGCATTCCCACTAATAATAAAAAACGGCATAACAATACTGGGAATGCTTATTAAAGCAATCCCACTAATTAATAAGAATAAAATTAAAATTAATAAGAATAATAAAAAACGAAATAACAATACTGGGAATGCTTATTAAAGCATTCCCACTAATTAGTGGGAATGCTTTAATAAGCATTCCCAGTATTGTTATTCGTTTTTTATTATTCTTATTAATTTTATCCTTTATTCCGTACGTTTTTTGGCTCTGTGTAACTTCGCCATACTTTCAGCGATTGAGACCATTCAACTTTTAAAATGTTCATCTCATTTAGCAAACGATGGGACTTCAAGTTTTTTTGTGCTATTTATACTTTTTAAAATATTAAGCTTTTAGTCGCTTTTTTAACATTGAAGTCAA
>JAJQKJ010001038.1:0-103564 GCA_029574335.1 Rana kukunoris | reverse complement strand
AAAAAAAATATTCTGAACCAAAACCTAAAATATTTACCAGTGCCCATGAAATGCAGCCTGACCACACAGAGCTCCGTCACGGGATTTGAATATCCTGGCGGCACCGACTGTAACAAAGTCCCGCCTCCTACGGTATCCATCACACTGATTCATTAGATCAATCTATCTAGGAGGCAGGACTTTGTTACAGTCCTTCACCCGCACAAACTGGCATTCCCTGGCGAGGATGTCACCACATCAGCCTGTCACTCAGAAGACAGAGCAGCCATATTCCATTACGCCGCTCGGGCTGGTCTCTCTTCTGTCTGTGGCAGAGTGACAGGCCCAGCCAGGTGATGGCCCGGCGCTCACTGGAAACTTGGGATGTCTGTCCTCTCTACCGGCCCAATATTGTAACATGGCAGCGACAGGGGGTTTGGAGGCCTGGTCAATATTCGCTCCATAAGACGCACAGACATTGCCCCCCCATATGTTAATTTTTTGTTTTAGAGTGAAGATCCTCTTTAAGGTTTCACAAAACTTAGGCTTTGCAACATAAAATGTTACACTCCAGGTATGAGGGTAATACAGGGCTCGCCCGGTCGCAATTGCGACAAGAAATTGTGACCTGGCGCCCAGGGAAGCTTAGGCCTGCAGAAGGCCACTGAGGCCGCGCCTTTGCGGCCTTCTGCAGGCCTAAGCTTCCTTCTGTGATCTGGCGCCATTCTTGTGGTGGCCGTTGGCATTACAAGTAAAACAGCAGTTCTAATGTGTTTTCACAGTTTTCACTGCCATCTCCTTCCCTCTATTAGAACCCCCAAACATTATAAATATTTTTTATTCCAACACCCTAGAGAATAAAATGGCGGTCGTTGCAATACTTTCTGTCACAACCATATTTGCGCAGCCATGCGGGCGCTACTGCGTATGCGTTCGCTTCTGCGCGTGTGCTCGGCGGGACGGGGCACGTTTTCTGGCTTTTAACTTTTTTAGCTGGCTCCTAGATTCCAAGCAAATTTGTCAAACCTTGGGGTAATACATTAAATGTTACACCCCAGGCATGAGGGCAATACATTAAATGTTACACCCCAGGCATGAGGGCAATAGATTAAATGTTACACCCCAGGCATGAGGGCAATAGATTAAATGTTACACCCCAGGCATGAGGGCAATAGATTAAATGTTACACCCCAGGCATGAGGGCAATAGATTAAATGTTACACCCCAGGCATGAGGGCAATAGATTAAATGTTACACCCAGGCATGAGAGCAATACATAAGATGTTACAGCCCAGGTATGAGAGCAATACATTAAATGTTACACCCCAGGTATGAGAGCAATACATAAGATGTTACAGCCCAGGTATGAGAGCAATACATGAAATGTTACACCCCAGGTATGAGAGCAATACATTAAATGTTACACCCCAGGTATGAGAGCAATACATTAAATGTTACACCCCAGGTATGAGAGTAATACATAAGATGTTACACCCCAGGTATGAGAGCAATACATTAAATGTTACACCCCAGGTATGAGAGCAATACATTAAATGTTACACCCCAGGTATGAGAGCAATACATTAAATGTTACACCCCAGGTATGAGAGCAATACATAAGATGTTACACCCCAGGTATGAGAGCAATACATTAAATGTTACACCCCAGGTATGAGAGTAATACATAAGATGTTACACCCCAGGTATGAGAGCAATACATTAAATGTTACACCCCAGGTATGAGAGCAATACATTAAATGTTACACCCAGGTATAAGCGTAATACATAAGATGTTGCTATGAAGCGCATGTGCCCCTCCGGTGACAGCAGGCAGGGTTCCTCTCCCCACACCTGCTGTCACATTTAAAATGGCTCAGCCCACATCTTTCATTTACAGCGATCTGTGAATGAATGAGCTACAAGACCCGCTCTGCCATCTTGTCAGAAAAACTTGTAGTTCTCAGTGGGCTGATCAGCGCCCTCACAGTCCATTGGGCTCTGAAAACTGACAGTCTGTACACAGACACAGGCAGAGAGCTGGATGGAGAGTCTGCAGGAGCATGACATTGTACCTGTTACCAATCATCATGGCTACAGGCTCTGGCGAACAAAAGTATAATAAATGCAAATAAAAATCATGTGCATTTAAAATGTTTACTTTTAACCTGGCAAGTCTGGGGACAAGTAAATAGCAGGACACGTGTGTGCAGAGATGATCCTTTGTATATGGGGGGAGGGGGGGGGGATCCATGTGACAGCTCTGTGTTTACCTTTAGTGTTCTGTGGTGAGAAGGAAGGGATCTGTAAGGCTCCTTCTTCAATCTCCTCTGCATCCAGGAACTCGGGATCGGATCGATCTCCTGGCTCCACATCTTCGTCCCCGTCACTCTCCCCAGCTTCCTTCTTCACTGGCAATAAAACGTCCCTTAAGTTTAATCAACCCCGCTCCCCCACACCGACCTCTCACCCGCAGGTTGCTCATTTCTAGTTCCAAATAGCCGCACTTGTGCTAGTGCCGTACACACATCACCAGAGCGCGCCGTGCTGCTAACATCCAAAAAGCGGAAGTGTCGCCGAGAAGGCGGCGGTCGGCCATGTTTATGGTTGGGCAAACTCCGGTTGACCGTTTTTTTAAATCTCTCATGCGTTGGTCTGAATTAGAAATCAGTTGAAGATCTAAAGCAGTCTGAGCCTAAATACTGTGGAAAACTTTTACATTTTGGTTGGATTGATCTTCGCACAGATAGATTCCATGCTACAAACTCATACCTTCTAACATTTTCAGATGGGAATGAAGTACACCTACTAGTATGTAGCATAGGGCACGCCCCTACCACACCCCTTAAAGGAGAATTAAGCCAAAAAGAGTTAATTAAATCCACAAGGATTTTTTTTTTACGCTACTTTTCCTTTATATTGGCTTTAAAAATTTACAAATGCAGCAATTTAGAAATCAGATGAAAGGTTTAGCACTGGGGAAACACTTTTTGAAAGATAAAAAGTGCATGGGACAGCAGATGGGAAATAAACCCTTAAAGGGGAGGTTCACCCTCCAAAAAAAATTCTAGCATGCCATGGAGCCCACCCACCCGACCGGCAGTATGCCGGTGTTTTTTTTTTTTTCTCTACATACATTTTTACAGGCTCTCTTCCCCTGTGATTGACGTCCCTCAGCCCGCCGCATACAGCGCGTCACGAGATGCCGAAGGAACCCGAACGTCGGTGCGCTGGCGCAGTATCGAGCCGCACCGACGTTCGGGTTCCTTTGGCATCTCATGACGCACTGTATGCGCCGGGCTGAGGGACGGCTTTTATACCACCTCCATACCGGGCCTATTCTGACACTTCTCTCCTACATGTAATAATCATCATTCTTTTGCTAGAAAAGTACGCCCCAAACATTTATATATGTTTTTTTTAGCAGACACCCTAGGGAATAAAACGACGGCGGGCATAACGTTTTACCTCGCACGGTATTTACGCAATTCATTTTTCAAACCCCATTTTTTTAAAAAAAAAATTGTTTCAGAATTAAAAAAATAACAAAACAGTAAAGTTAGCCCAATTTTTTTGTATTTATGTGAAAGATTATGTTACACCGAGTAAATAGATACCCAACATGTCACGCTTTAATTATGCGCACTCATGGAATGGCGCCAAACTTTCGGTACTTAAAAATCTCCATAGGCAACGTTTTTTTTCCTGACAGACTCCATGGCAGCCTACTTGTGGCAGCCCTACTTGTGGGTTAATCCCGCCTCTATACATACTCCAACCCATAAAGCTTTGCGTCTCCCCATAGACTGTGTTCCTTTTTTGTCCTCCTCCTAGGACCTATGCTGTTAAAGCAGAAAAAAGAAGAAATACCTTTTATTTTTTTCCTCAGTCCTGATGATCCTGCACATAGAGCTCACCTTCTGGTGTCCAACAAGTCCCAGCTATTAGCAGGGTAGACATGGGCGTCGGTTGCAATATCAACAGGTGCTTACTAACCAGCCATTGGCAGGCAAGCAGCAACATGGCCAAACGTCCTAGCTATTAGCTGGAGGCCTCTATTCCTTTAAGAATGCCCGAATAGTGCGGAGTGAGCTTCATAGCTCTCAGTTCCAGGACAAGTCGGCAATGGTATCCTTGGTAACGTATTATCCTCTCTTACCTTGTACATGGCAGCCGTACTCTATGTTGTTTTGTTGATTGTTTTGTCTCCGCCGTGGCCATGGCCGCTGGAACGCATCTGCGTTCCAGTTCGTTGTTTTCTGGTCTCTGCGCCTGCGCTGGTTCCAGCCGAGATTGAGGCTTGGGTGCGCAAGCGCAGTACGATCGGATTGTCGCGATCGCGCATGCGCGCGAGGTCTGTGTGGGGCCTCAATAAGATTTTTGGACTGTCAAAACAGTGTCTACAGGCCATACCTGGACCTTTATCAGTCCACCCGTGCTACAGTTTGTACCCACAACAATACCCGGCTCAGAAGAAAAAAGGAAAATTCTTCTGTCATACACAAGCTCTCTCCTAGCTCTGGGTGCCGCTATTCATGTTCCATCTTCCGAAAGAGGTCAAGGGATGTACTCGCCCCTGTTTATGGTTCTAAAGAAGACAGGTTCTTGGAGACCGGTAATAGACCTGACACATCTAAACACCTTTATCAAAAAGGAAAAATTCAAGATGGAGTCCTTGCTTACTATTCGTCAGACGGTTCAGCCAGGCGATTGGCTGATGTCCATAGACCTAAAAGATGCCTACTTCCATGTCCCAGTCGCAGCGGAGTTCCAAAATATCTCCGGTTCTCAGTAGACAATGTCCACCTCCAATTTACGTGTCTCCCGTTTGGGCTCACAACATCGCCCCGGGTGTTCTCAAAACTTCTATTGGCTGTCGTCGCCCTGATCAGAACCAAGGGCATTCGACTTCATCACTACCTCGACGACTTACTGTTACTTTCGCAAGACAAGGAACAGCTGTTGACACACCAGATCCAGGTCATTTCCACCCTGACCGAGTTCGGTTGGCTGATAAACAGGGAAAAGAGTCATCTGCAACCCACACAATCTCTGATTTTTCTGGGAGCTCAATTCAACACAGTTCAATGTTCCATCTCCTTACCCCTGACAAAGATCCCGGTAGTCCGGGACAGAGTCCGGCTTGCATTGGATTCTCCCTTTCTAAAAGCCTCGCAATGCCTCAAGATAGTGGGCACCATGGTTTCCACAGTCCCCATGGTGAGATGGGCACAATGGAGGATGCGGCCCTTTCAGAAGGGGTTTCTCCAACAGTGGGATCCGAAGTCTCAGGATCAACGCATTCGAATAACTTCGTCGATGCGAGAGAGTCTTCTTTGGTGGCTACTAAGGAAAAATCTCCTCAACTACCATTCGTTAGCCCCGATCTCCTGGATCACAATTACATCAGATGCCAGCAACAGCGGCTGGGGGGCTCTGTGCTTGAAGGAGTTTGCTCAAGGGAAGTGGACGTTACCATCCCGGAGTGTGAGTTCCAATGCCCTGGAACTCCGTGCGGCCTACCATGCCCTTCAATCCTTTCTTCACATAGTAAAGGGATCGTCAGTCCTGTTGAGAATAGACAACACGACAGCTGTGTCATACATAAAGAGACAGGGAGGCACCCGCAGTCTATCCCTGCTGAAGGAAGTGGATCCGATCATGTCGTGGGCACAAGTACATCTCTCAGATTTAACAGCTGTGTATCTCCCCGGATCTCAAAATCTCCAAGCAGACTTCCTTTCGAGGACAACACTCGACCACAACGAATGGTCTCTCCACAGCGAAGTCTTCAGCTGGGTCCTATCCCTGGGAGTTGTGCCGGAAGTGGACCTATTCGCATCCCCATGAAATTACAAACTAGAGAAATTCTATACGAGGGGTCGCTGTCCCCAAGCGTTCGGAGTGGATGCTCTAACAGACCAGTGGAACTTTCACAGTGCCTATGCTTTTCCTCCAGTCCCGGTCATCCTCCGGTTCCTGGCAAGACTCAGGTGGGAAGCGGTCGAGGTGGTGGCGATAGTCCCTTATTGGCCCAACAGACCATGGTTCCCGTTGCTGCTTCATCTGAGCTTCCGGGCTCCAGTCCCGCTTCCGAACAGGGCAGATCTCCTGTTACAAGGGGTAACCCCTCATCCATGTCCATCCCGTCTTCATCTGATGGTCTGGTTTTTGAAAGGGAAAGGCTTATTGCTTAGGCTGTCCAAATCAAGCCATCTCCACTCTGTTAAGTGCGAGGAGATCAAGCACCAACAAGGTCTACCAGAGAATATGGTCAAAATTTGCGGATTTCGCCTCTTCCATGGATGGATCCCCTAGTAATCCTAGGATTCAGGATGTTCTTGGCTTCCTTCAGACAGGTCTGGATCTGTCTTTATCAGTCAGCTCCCTGAGAGTTCAAATTTCGGCCATTTCGGCCTTCACTGGATTTTCATGGGCCAAACACACCCTTGTCAAACATTTTTCAAAGGTGCCATGAGGCTTAGGCCACAGAGAAAACCAAGGTTCTCAAAATGGAACCTTCCCTTTGTTTTGGACTTCCTTTCAGAAACTACGCACTCGGATAACTTATCCATCAAAGATCTGTCCTCAAAAGCTGTCTTCCTTGTGGCCATAACATCAGCCAGAAGGGTCTCAGAAATAGGTTCTCTAGGATCCAAAGAACCGTTTCTTACTTTTTTCCCTGATCGGGTCGTACTAATTCCCATGTTGGGATCCAATCCCAAGGTAACATCGGTCTTTCACGAAAATCTAGAAATTGTTCTCCCCACTTTTCGATCTCCTGAGAGCTCTAATGTCCATCCTCTAGACGTCGGACATGTATTAAGACAATATCTGGAAGCCACAGCAGCCTTCCGTCAATCTGACCATCTATTCGTTTCCTTCCATGGAAAAAGTAGGGGAATGCGTGCTTCTCCCAGAACCATCGCTGTATGGATAGTTCAAGTAATTCAAGGGGCATACAAAGCAAAAGGGTTGGCTCCTCCTGAAGCGGTGACAGCGCATTCGACTCGTAGCATCTCCACATCATGGGCAGCCGCCCGGCATGTTTCCCCAGAAGTAATCTGTAGGGCGGCCTCCTGGTCGTCATTAAACACATTCATGACGCATTACTGCGTAGTAGAACGGCCTGTTTGTCGTCGGTTGATTTGGTTTACATGTTTTATCTGTTGACAATGTCAATTAAACCTTTTTTTTCTTTAATCAGCAATTTCCCACCGGGTGTGTCGGCTAGTTATTTCCCACAAGTAGGCTGCCATGGAGTCTGTCAGGAAGAGGGAAAATTTATATCAAATACTTACCGTAATTTTCCTTTCCTGATGGACTCCATGGCAGCCGGAGTTTCCCTCCCATTGCTGGAGTAGGCTAAATTACGGAACACAGTCTATGGGGAGACGCAAAGCTTTATGGGAGTAGGGTCCTATGAGGTATGAGAGGCGGGATTAACCCACAAGTAGGCTGCCATGGAGTCCATCAGGAAAGGAAAATTACGGTAAGTATTTGATATAAATTTTCCCTTTTTTCTTTGTTACAGGTTCTTAGTTTAGATTTACAGAGGAGATCTAGTGCTAGATTTGTTGCTGGCACTCTAACGCACGCGGCGATACCTCACTTATGTGGTTTAAACAGCGTTTACATATGTCGGCGGCTCTTAAGTGTGCGTTCGCTTCTGCACGCGAGCTATCAGGGACAGGGGCATTTTAATTTTTTTTTTTTATCTTTTTTTTTACTTATTTTTTATTTATTTTTACACTTTAAAAAAAAAAAAAAAAAGAAATTCCACTTTTATTCCTATTGCAAGGAATGTAAACATCCCTTGTAATAGGAAATGTGTGTGACAGGTCCTCTTTAAGTAGAGATGCGGGGTCAATAAGACCTCACATCTCTCCTCCAGGCTGGAAACCATGAGATCGGTGAAAAAAATTAATCGATCTCATGAATGGTTGCTTACAGCCGCAATCGCGGCTTTGTTTACTTACGAGAACCCGGGCGTGACGTCATCACATCGCGCCCGGGTCCTCCGACGGTCATAGAGATGACTGGTGACCATCTGATCACCAGTCATCTCTATGCTTTCTGCCGACGCCGGACGATTCGTTCTCCTGGCCCCCGAAGGCACGGGAGAGCCCGGAGAAGCACCGGATGGCGGCGGGAGGGGGGGATGTCCCCTCCCGCGGCCTGTAAGAACGATCAAGCGGCGGAACCGCCGCTATGATCGTTCTTATGTCGTGCAGAATCGCAGCCTGAAGAAGAGGATATCTGGATGATGCCTCTAGCTGCAGGCATCATTCAGATATCCACCCGCAAAGCCCAGGCCGTCAATTGACGGCCACTTAGGATGGTAGATCCCACCTCTGGCCGTCAATAGTCAATGGCCGGGTATGGAAGTGGTTAATACTTTAAATAAATAAATAAAAGACAGCAGACTTGGTTTCAAAATATTGTGATAAATACTATCAACAATACAAAAATAAATAAGCATTAAAGTAAGCATTAAAGCTAGCCTATCCACTACGGCTCAGGCTGCCAACACAACTACCCAGCTAGAACACTTGTACCAAACTATTAAATTATAATATTTTCTTCATAAATATATAAATTAAATAAATATGAGACACAAAGCTAGTCCCCCTTTGCTGTTAAATTTATTTATTTATTCTTTAAAAAAAAGGCAAAGGTGACACTTCTACATAAGAAAACAACCGCGACAAGGGTATATATAAAAAGGGGGAGGGTGGGGGGGCTGGGAAGAACACCACAGCTCCTATGTCTTCTGAGGCAAATGAGCCTGGGCTGACAGAACCTGCTTTAACCACTTAAGGACCGCCGCATGTACATATAGGTCGGCAGAATGGCACGTACAGGCACATTGGCGTACCTGTACGTCCCTGCCTAGACGTGGGTCAGGGGGCCGATCGGGACCCCCCCCCCCCCCCCCGCCGGTTATCTCCTAAACAATGCACATTTAGGAGATGTTCATTTTACCTACAGGTAAGCCTTATTATAGACTCACCTGTAGGCAGGGCCGGTGCTTCCACTAAGCAAACTAGGTGGCCGCTTAGGGCGCACTGCTGCCTAGAGTGCCCGGCCACTAGTGTTCCTCTTTTCTTCTCTCTGCAGCAAGCAACTAAGTCTCAGCATCAGTAGGCAGCCGCTGCTCTGTTCGCAACATAGTGTCAGAGGCACGGCGACGGCAGAGGACTGTGTCTGTGTGCCTAAGCAATCAAACATTCATTGATAAGCACTGGTAGGCTGCATTGATGGGTGTTGGTAGGCTGCATTGATGGGCGCTGGTGAGGCTGCATTAATGGGCTACATTGATGGGCGCTGGGGAGGCTGCACTGATGGCCACTGGTGGGCTGCATTTGATGGGCAATGGTTAGGCTGCATTGATGGGCATTGGTGGGCTGCATTTGATGGGCACTGGTTAGGGTGCATTGATGGCCACTGGTGGGCTTCCATTTGATGGGCACTGGTTAGGCTGCATTTGATGGGCACTGGTGGGCTGCATTGATGAGCACTGGTGGGCTGCATTCGATGGGCACTGGTTAGGCTGCATTGATGGGCACTGATGGGCTGCATTTGATGGGCACTGGTTAGGCTGCATTGATGGGCACTGGTGGGCTGCATTTGATGGGTGCTCGATTAAAAAGGTGGGGTATACATGGGCAGAGCAAAGGTGGTGGAGTCAGGGGTGGAGCCAAGGGGTGGCAAAATGAGGTTTCGCCTAAGGTGCCAAATTTTTGGGGCTCATTAATGACATAAATAGTACCACTGGATTGGCACAGGGCTAACATGGTGCCTATTTTTAACCACTTGCCTACTGGGCACTTTGACCACCTTCCTGCCCAAGCCATTTTTAAGCTTTCAGCGCTTTCACACTTTGAATGACAATTGCGCAGTCATACAACACTGTACCCAAATGAAATTTTTAATATTTTTTCCCACAAATAGAGCTTTCTATTGGTGGTATTTGATCACCTCTGCGGTTTTTATTTATTGCGCTATAAACAAAAGATGAGGGAAAAGTTTGAAAAAAAAACACAATAATTTTTACTTTTTGCTATAATAAATATCCATTTTTTTTTTTTTTTGTTTTTTCTTTTTTTTTCTCAGTTTAGGCCGATATGTATTCTTCTACAAATTTTTTGTAAAAGAAAATCGCAAGCGTTTATTGATTGGTTTGCGCAAAAGTTATAGGGTCTACAAAATAGGGGATAGATTTATAGCATTTTTATTTTTATTGATTTTTTCAGCGATTTTTATCGTGACTACCACATTGCGTCAGACACATCGGACACTTTTGACACATTTTTGGGACCATTCACATTTATACAGCGATCCCTGCTATAAAAATGCATTGATTACTGTGTAAATGTGACTAGCAGGGACAGGGTTAACACTAGGGGGCGAGGAAGGGGTTATTGTATTCCCTAATGAGTGATTCTTACTGTGGGGGGAGGGGAGCAGTGTTGCTCATCTTACCTTAAAAAAGTAATTAGTTACAGTTACAAATCACTTCTCCGAAAAAGTAATTGCGTTAGTGACTCAGTTACTACATTGAAAAAGTAATTAGTTACTCAGCAAAGTAACTGACTTTTTTAAAAATATTCTACAATGCTTTGTTGAGATGATTTCCTTTCTAGAATGCAGATGACGGGCGCTTGCCAGGGAGCAGTGAGTTAATACTCCAAGACAAAAGAATGCCAGATCCTTGAGAAAAGAAAACCGGAAACAAATGGTGATCTTGTGTATATCCCAGCCTAGGTGCATCCGTCCCACCATGTATGTGCAGCTAATGGGACTTAAAGCGGTTGTAAACCGCAAAAAATAAATAAAAAAATTCCCACACCTGCAAGGCAAAAGTCATAATGAGCTAGTATGCACCGCATATTAGCTCATTATGAAATACTTACCTCGGAACGAGGTGTAGGAAACTTACCTGGTCCACGCCGAGCGAGATCTCTTGACTCGGCGTGTCTTCCGGGTATCGACCGCTCCAGCGCTGTGATTGGCTAAAGCGGCGATGACGTCACTCCCGCGCGTGCGTGCGGGAGATTTAAATCCGGCCAGGACGGCGGTGGCCGGTCCTTTGGCCGTAGATTCCCCCCTGCGCATTGCGAGGGGAATATCTCCTAAACCGTACAGGTTTAGGAGATATTCTTTATACCTACAGGTAAGCCTTATTATAGGCTTACTTGTAGGTAAAAGTCAATAAAGTGGGTTTACAACCACTTTAACCACTTAAGGACCGCCTACTGCACATTTACGTCGGGCAGAATGGCACGGCTGGGCGCATCAACGTATATATACGTTGATTTTATTACCCAGCCGTGGGTCGCGGGCGCGCGCCCGCGCGCCCGCGACCCGGTCCGAAGCTCCGGGACCGGAACCGCGGGATTCGCGGACCCGATCGCCGCTGGAGTGCGGCGATCCGTCCCTGGAGCGGAAGAACGGGGAGAGCCATGTGTACACACGGCTTCCCCGTGCTTCTCTGTGTCCGCAGCATCGATCGCGTCATCCCTGTAATAGGGGGACGCGATCGATGACGTCACACCTACAGCCACACCCCCCTACAGTTGTAAACAAACACTCTAGGTCACACATCCCCTACAGCGCCACCTGTGGTTAACTCCCAAACTGCAGCTGTCATTTCCACAGTAAACAATGCAATTTAAATGCATTTTTTGCTGTGAAAATGACAATTGTCCCAAAAATGTGTCAAAATTGTCCGAAGTGTCCGCCATATTGTCGCAGTCACTAAAAAAATCGCTGATCGCCGCTATTAGTAGTAAAAAAAAAATAATTAAAAATGCAATAAAACTATCCCTTATTTTGTAAACGCTATAAATTTTGCGAAAACCGACCGATAAACGCTTATTGCGATTTTTTTTTACCAAAAATACGTAGAAGAATACGTATCGGCCTAAACTGAGGAAAAAAAATGTTTTTTTATATATTTTTGGGGGATATTTATTATAGCAAAAAGTAAAAAATATTGCATTTTTTTTTAAAATTGTCGCTCTATTTTTGTTAATAGCGCAAAAAATAAAAACCGCAGAGGTGATCAAATACCACCAAAAGAAAGCTCTATTTGTGGGAAAAAAAGGACGCCAATTTTGTTTGGGAGCCACGTCGCACGACCGCGCAATTGTCAGTTAAAACGAAGCAGTGCCGAATCGCAAAAAGGGGCAAGGTCCTTTACCTACATTTTGGTCCGGGTCTTAAGTGGTTAAAACCCTTATTCATCTGCTACATATTACATCCAAATTATAAGCTGGATTAAAATGTATGTTTATAATATACATTCCCTTGACGTTTACAGAGTCTGTAATTTACATGATTCACCCATATTTACCGCACCGGCAGAAGCAATTACTCGGCGGTAGATGTAATTGTGGTAACGCCGCCCAAGTAATGGGAACTGCGTTACCGTGAGGGGAAGAGTAATCAGGTAGATTACTCGTTACCCTCAAAAGGGGCTGCGTTAGGTAACTGCGTTTATTGTAACTCTGTTACTTACAACACTGGAGGGGAGTGACTGGGGGAGGTGACCGTTAATTGTCCCTATGTACAAGGGACACACCATCGGTCCCCTCTCCCTGACAGGACGTGGATCGGTATGTTTACACACACCGATCCTCAGTCCTGCTCAGTTACTGGGCAATCGCGGGTGCCTGGCACGCACATCATATGCGCACGCCCCCTAGTGGCTTAAAAGAGCGCAACGTCATATGACGTCCACTCAGAACAATGGGGTCTGCCTCCTGCCGTCATTTGATGGCGGGCGGTAGATAAGTGGTTAAAAATGGGAAAGTCTTTGCCAAGTAACTATAGACCCGTTAGTTTACCTTCTATAGTTAGGAAGCTACTGGAACGCAATCATGAATAATAAACAAATATGTAAACATATAACTCCTTGTGAAAATAGTTCAAAGGCTTCAAGATGAGAAAATAGTCTGTGTGAAGACTAAACAAACTGAAGAAATTCTTCCCATAGGACAACTCAGGTGAGAAAACCACTTGTCTGCAGTTAATCTCCAAACTCTTTAAACATATATACAGTAGGTAAAATACTCTTACAAAATGGGGTGGAGTCATTTGTTGTATAACAGTGGGTCATATAGGCTTGTGATCCCAATGGGTCTGGATCAGGGTGAGGATGGTCCCAGAGGGTCTCGGAAACCCGAATAAATCCTGGATAGGAACAATGGTCCAATCAGCTGGAATATGGACTCTCTTGAATCAGCAGATGGATAACAGGTGTTTCCGTACAGGCTCCAATGGAGGAGACAGAAAAGACAGAATTCAGAGAGTAGTGGATAACTGCTTGCCGACCAGCCGCCGTTTAACGGCGGCAGGTCGGCTCTGCTGGGCGAGATCACGTAGCTATATGTCATCTCGCCAAGCAGCCAATAGGCGTGCGCACCCCTGCTCGCACCTGATGCCGACGATCACCGCCGGGCACCCGCGATCGCTCGTTACAGAGCGAGAACCTGGAGCTGTGTGTGTAAACACACAGCTCCCGGTCCTGTCAGGGACAATATATATATATGAACAGCGATCAGTCATTTCCCCTAGTCAGTCCACCCCCCCTTCAGTTAGAACACACCCAGGGAACATACTTAACCCCTTAGTTAACCCCTAGTGTTAACCCCTTCCCTGCCAGTGGCCTTTTTATAGTAATCAATGCATTTTTAAAGCACTGATCGCTATAAAAAAATGCCAATGGTCCCAAAAATGTGTCAAAAGTGTCCGAAGTGTCCGTCATAATGTCGCAGTACCGATAAAAATCGCTGATCGCCGCCATTACTAGTAAAAAAAATATATTAAGAAAAATGCCATAAAACTATCCCCTATTTTGTAAACGCTTTTGCGCAAACCAATAAAAAAAAACACTTATTGCAATTTTTTTGAATGAAAAATATGTAGAAGAATACGTATCGGCCTAAACTGAGGAAAAAAATATTTTTTTTTTATATATTTTTGGGGGATATTTATTATAGCAAAAAGTAAAAAATATAATTTTTTTTCAAAATTGTTGCTTTATTTTTGTTTATAACTTTATAGCAAAAACTAAAAACTGCAGAGGTAATCAAATACCACCAAAAGAAAGCTCTATTTGTGGGAAAAGAAAAACGCCAATTTTGTTCGGGAGCCACGTCGCACGTCCGCGCAATTGTCATTTTAAGCGACGCAGTGCCGAATCGCAAAAAGTGGCCTGGTCTTTGACCAGCAATATGGTCAAGTGGTTAATGATTCTTACTCTGAATGGTGTAAGGTTATCAGTGGTGTACCCCAAGGTTCAGTGTTGGGACCCTTACTTTTTAATATCTTTATAAATGATATTGGGTCTGTGATCCAAAGTAACATTTCTGTCTTTGCAGATGACACCAAGCTATGCAGCGGAATAACGTCCTTGCAGGATGTCTCCAATTTACAAGCCGACCTCAATGCTCTGTCTAATTGGGCGACTAAGTGGCAGATGAGGTTTAATGTTGATAAATGTAAAGTTATGCACCTGGGGGCTAAGAATATGCATGCATCATACATGCTAGGGGGAGTTCAACTGGGGGGATCTGTAGTGGAGAAGGATCTGGGGGTTTTAGTTGATCATAAGCTCAATAATGGCATGCAATGCCAAGCTGCGGTTTCCAAAGCGAGCAAAGTCCTTTCTTGTATTAAGAGAGGTATGGACTCCAGAGATAGAGATATAATTTTGCCCCTGTACAAATCATTAGTAAGACCTCATCTGGAAAATGCAGTTCAGTTTTGGGCACCAGTTCTCAAAAAGGATATCGGAGAACTGGAGAAAGTGCAGAGAAGGGAAACCAAACTGATAAGAGGCATGGAGCAGCTCAGCTATGAGGAAAGATTAGAGGAACTGAACTTATTCACTCTTGAGAAGAGGAGAATAAGGGGGGTATGATCCACATGTACAAATACATAAGGCCGCGTACACACGATCGAATTTGTCCGCTGAAAACGGTCCGATGGACCGTTTCAGCAGACATCTCCGATCGTGTGTACGGGCTAGTGGACAGATTTGTCCACCCGACAGATTTCAAAGCATGCTTTGAAATCTATCGGGTGGGAATCTGTCCGCCCGACATGTCTGCTGGTTAGTACACTTACCAGCAGACATGTAGTCCCGCACCGCCGCCGCACCGCTGCCGCACCGCCGCCGAATGGATTTGGCGCATGCGCGGAAGTGTTTTACTTCCTGGTGCGGTGACGTGGCGGCGTCAACGTCACCGACACGTCAGCGCGCCGTCTGCTGGCGGGGATTTTGGTTTGCTCATGTGTACACGCGAGCAATTAAAATCCCAGCAGACAGATTTGTTCAACTCTGTCGGACGGACAGATTTGAACAAATCTGTCCGCTCGTGTGTACGAGGCCTAAGAGGTCCATATAGTGAGCTTGGTGTTGAGTTATTCACTTTACAGTCAACACAAAGGGCACAGGGGTTCTGGTGGAACTGAATGGACTGTCTTTTTTCAACCTGACTAACTATGTAACTATGTGTCAAAAATCCTTGCACCAGCCCTACCAGTAGGTAAAATACACCAAGCGTGGTATACAACCGCTTTAATGTAGAACTAAAAGCAAAATGTTTTTTGCGCAAGTGAGGCTTATAACTCCTGTCAAAGATTTCTATTCACTTCCTGTCCCATATCCACTTAGTGGCAGGGATGTATTCTGGCCTAGGCCAACAAGGCCCAGGCCTAGGGCGGCACTTTGTGGGGGGCGTCCCTCTGTCCTTCTCCCAGGGCGTCCCTCTGTCCTTCTCCCAGGGCGTCCCTCTGTCCTTCTCCCAGGGCGTCCCTCTGTCCTCTTCCCATGAATATGACAAGGATGTGGCTTTACCAGAAAGGGGTGGGTCATATTTAAATTAGACGGTGCGCAAGTTTAGTCAGGCCTAGGGCAGCACAAAACCTAAATACACCTCTGCTTAGTGGAGGAAATTCCTGCAAATTGAGGGAACTGCTTGCGGACCCCCAGCTCAATAGAACT
The DNA here is from genome assembly GCA_029574335.1 of Rana kukunoris. Classification (NCBI taxonomy): domain Eukaryota; kingdom Metazoa; phylum Chordata; class Amphibia; order Anura; family Ranidae; genus Rana; species Rana kukunoris. The sequence continues at coordinate 87,573 of JAJQKJ010001038.1, read as the reverse complement.
ATTGTCCCCATTAGAAGATTTTCCCTCTAATACTTTTCTGTGGGCAACCCAAAATGTGGTATTTTCTTTTACCTTCACTTTCAGCCTAGGTTCACATTGGTCCAATTTGGCATGCGATTTGACATGTCAAATCGCATGCCAAATCGACGGCTATTGCCAGCAATGGCCCCGTCCCAATACCAAACGTAGTTCCTGTACTACTTTTGGTGACTTCAGGGGGGGGGGGGGGCGATTTGTATAGACATCTGTGCAGTAACCCGCCCCCCGAAGTCGGACTGCATTGCCGGTGTTCTGTCAAACTAGACAATTCCTCAAGATCTCTAATTATTATTATTATACCGGATTTATATAGCGCCAACAGTTTGCTCAGTGCTTAACAACATGAGGGCAGACAGTACAGTTACAATACAATTCGATACAGGAGGAATCAGAGGGAAATTACGTCACTTCCAGTTACTGTAAACTGTCAGTAATTGGAGATCTCGATGACTTGGTGTTTTGACACAACACTGGCAAGCCTGTTTTGACACAAGAGTGCATAACGAGGAAAAAGTTGTTGCCGCCATGGGGGCAGCCATTTTGTTGGTTATTATCAGAGCAGACTAACAATATCCGTTCTTAATACTGTGTACCAGAGTATTTAAGATTGCCGGTGTTGTGTCAAAACAGCAAGTCGTCAAAATTTCCAATAGCTCATAGTTTACAGTAAGCGGAAGTGACTTAATTGGAGATCTTGGTGAATTGGCTATTTTGACGAAACACACCGGTTGAAATCGGTGCGAGTTCAGCTGAACTCACGTGATTTCTAACCTGCAGCAATGTGAACCTAGGCTTAATGATAATAATAAACAGGACAAACAGAGAAGGTGAATCTCCTAAATTGGGGCACAGGTGGCAATAAAACTGACAGGGGTTCTAATCCCTCTACACGCTATCGAAAACTAAAAAAAGTTTTGCTTTTAGTTATACTTTAATGCATACTACACTTCCCACAGTACATTGTCTGTTCGTAGGTCCCAGAAGTGAGCAAGTAGGGTGGCTATGTACATACCACGAGACCACGGAGAATGACTGTAACCACCCTCTAAAAGCAGAAGGCTCAGCTGTGAGCAATCATCATTATCTTCTCATGATCCTCATGTGCCTGGCATCCCACCACCCCACCTGCGTCAACATCATATCCATCCTCACCAAACTCTGTGCCTGGCATCCCACTGCCTGTCACCATCATCTTCATCCTCATCATCCTCATGTGCCTCGCATCCACCACCCCACCTGTGTCACCCTCATCTACATCCTCACCATCCCCCTGTGCCTGGCATCCCACCACCCCACTGAAAGCTTAGGCTACTCAAAAAAACAGGTTCTGTCCAGGGAGAGACGCTTGCGGAAGTTCCTTCTGTAAGCTGACAAATAGCTGCATCTGGTGGCCCTCTAGATTTATAAGAGGCCTATTAAAGAGGCTAAAAAGACCTACTTCCGGAGCAAATCAGGAAGGCAACCAACAGCACGGACAAACTTTTCAAGATCTCTTCGGAGTTAACCCATCCCAAAGCTACCAGCTCGGCTCCCAAGGAGTCACAGGACTGGTACCAGACTTATTTGTAGACATGTGCATTTGTTTTCATTAGAATGCATTTTCGTCCGAAAATCGTCTATTTTCGTTATCGTTTTAACGAACGAAAACGAAAGTGCAAGAAACGAAAACCGAAAGATCCGACATAAAAAATGCTTTATTTTCGTTTTCGTTCAGATGCGACGATTTTCGATGCTTTGTCGAATTTTCGTCGTTCAATTCATACCTATGCACTGTATTCCGTGAATACAGTGAATATAGGTAGGAATTAAACGACGAAAATTCGACGATTTTCGATGCTTTGTCGAATTGAACGACGAAAATTCAACAAAGCATCGAAAATCGTCGTTTTCGGACGAAAACTTTCCCGACGAAAACTAAATAAATCAAAATCATTTTCGGGAGTAACGAAATAAATGTATTTTCCGGACGAAAATGAAATTACGAAATGAAATATTTCAGTCTGCACATGTCTACTTATTTGTCTCTAAAGTTAAGGACATTAGACACAACATTCCCAGGCTGGAGACTGTGCAAGAGGACATCGGCCACACAGTGATGTCCCGTGGATTGCCCGGTTTCCAACCAGTTACGGTTATATAGGTGGTTGAGGTAATTGCCTCTTTCAAACCATCTTCCTCTCCATAATTATATTAACCTGACCTTCATGTGAATGGAGAAATATGTTTTTTGTTATAACTTAAACATAATTTGCGGCTGCACAAATTTTATCTATATTTGTGAACGTGTAATATATATGTGTGTGTGTGTGTGTGTTTAATGATGTTTGATTAAAGAGTAATTGGTTAGAGACAATTCTAGACACTGAATTCATAGTTCATAGGAGCAGGGAGTTGCTTTGGCTGCTGCAGCTGCGGCCATTGTCAGTGCTCTGCACATGGCAGAGAACCGTGGAACGCAGCAGACGAGGAGCTGGGGGAGTGCAGTACGTAGAGCCATCCATTGACCCTGGGAGCGCGGGGCCTTAGGCGACCATCTAATCTGCCTAATTAGAGAGCCTCCTCTGTGGTTTCCTCTTGCCATTCAGGCCAAAGAGTTTCATCAGACAAGTTAATTTTTTTTCTCATGGTCTGAGAGTCCTTCAGGTGCCTTTTGTCAAACTCCAGATGGGCTGTCATGTGCCTTTTTCTATGGAGTGGCTTCCATTTGGCCACTCTACCATACAGACATAATTGGCGGAGTGCTGCAGAAATGGTTATTCTTCTTGAAGGTGCTCTCTCCACAGAGAAACACTGGAGCTCTGTAAATGCTCATCACACGCCTGACGAAGGGGCCCTGCATGGCTCCGAAACTTTGCACCTATTTCTGTGATGTAATCTCTCTCAATAAAAAAAAACCTTTGGACGTGTTGATCCATGGTGTGCTGGCGAATATGTTCGCTTGCTTGATGTTTCCAGGACCCAACTGGTAATTGCTACAGCACCCATCATTTTAAGAGCCATACTTTCCAGGAACGTGTGTGATAGGAATATTGACAAGATTGGTTTATACTCTGACATGCACTGTTAGGCCCCTTTCACACTAGTGGACCATTCAGGTCCAGCTGTCAGTTTTTTAGGTGCAGGTCTATGGAGCGACGGATGTCAGCGGTGACATGTTCAGCTCGCTGAATCCAGATGGATGGAAACCCTATTTTTCATCCATCTGGCGGATCGGAACGGATGGAAACTGACAGGTCCGTCCCTGTACAGTGAGCAGAGATGGACCTGTCATCCTCCGGCTCAGCGGGGATCAACGGAGAAAGCGGAGTCCATCAAAACAGACAGCCCCATGTAAAAAGGGGCCTTAAAGTGGAGCTCCATCCTAAAGTGGAACTTCCGCTCATCGGATTCCTCCCCCCCTCCGGTGCCACAATTGGCACCTTCCGGGGGGAGGAGGGACATGATACCTGTCTTTGACAGGTATCCTTTCCCACTTCCGGGGAGTCAGGCCGCGGCCGTGATGCGGCAGGGACGTCACCGCAGGGCTCCCCCTCCTCCTCTCCTGGTCGCCGGGCTAATAGGAGAGATGAACGGGGCCTCGGGCATGCGCAATAGGGTTCCCGGCGTGAAGCCTTTCGGCTTCACGCTGGGAACCCTACTGCCGACATCGAGGGACAGCAGGACAGGTAAGTGTCCATTTATTAAAAGCCAGCAGCTGAAGTATGTGTAGCTGCTGGCTTTTAATTAGGGCTGTTACTGATTAAAAATTTTGTGTTGGATTAATCGATTTTGTTTTTAAATCGATTAATCAACTAATTTCGATAAATTATAACGCACATACAGATCCAACTACTTTTAGCTGATTTCCTTGCAGGCCGATTTCCAGTGCAGCTACCAACCACTGGAAAAATGGATAGCAAGATACAAAAAAAAAACACACAAAGGCAGCACTCGATGGGAATAGCATTAAAACTTTTATAGTCTTCAAGTAGGTAACAAAATAAATATTGCACTGGAGATAAAATCGATTTAGCTACATAAACTGTAAAAATGGTGTGAGTAATACCAAACGGTAGCAAAAGCAGTCATAAAAACATGTAGCCAAGTATTATACTGGTATAAAAATGTGTACAACGATGCCACTGCTGAATCCAGATGAGGAGAGGTTAACATCAGTCCGTCGGCATGTAGATGTCCCATGAAGGGAACTATGACAACTCCCAGTGGATGGCTGTAGAATCCCAGGGTGATAGAGGGAAGTGACAGAGGGAAGTGTAACAGCCCTTGCGCGTGGCAGATAGTAAGGTCCCATCGGCATGCAGATATGAAGGCACAGCAAAGGAGCCCTTCAGATGGACACGGCAAGACCCGCCGGTGTCTGTGATGTCACCGGATCTCTGGCAGAACTCCTTGAAGCCGGCAGAGAGGTGAGTACCAATCAAAAGAATTTTGAGCGATCAAAAAAAATTTGATCGATCAAAAAATTTAAAGATTAATCGATGAATTAATAGTTAATTTCCACAGCCCTACTTTTAATTATTATTTTTTTTTCCCGGACCTCCTCTTTAACTGTGGAAACTTATATAGACATGTGTGTACCTTTTCCTTGTCAAAATATCTTTATTGAGAAGATAATGGTTCGTACAAGATCAGTGAGTAGATAGAATACATAAAAAGCCTATAACATGTAGACAAGAACATTGTACATCTGATGAGGCATTTTTCCAGTGGTCTATAAATGGGTAAGTATGTTGTGGAGTCCATTTGGTTGTTTTTGCCTGACCTGCTATAAGGTGCCTCATCTGTCATGAGCAGTCCTGGAAATGATAGGGCTTATAGTTCATGCAAGTGTACCAATGCGTACATCAGGGAGCTTCAACAGTACCTACTCATAAAACAATATTAATAACATTAGTAACAATATCTTTCCAGACTGTCGCCCAAAATGTGGGGAGACGGGAGGAGGGTAGGAAGGGGGGGGGGGGGGTGAGGGGTGTCTGCAGGAGTGGTCCGGATTTTGTTGTCTGTTGTTATAGTAAGTGGAGGTTTGCTAAGGATGGCTGGGCTACCATGGCAATATAACAGCATCAGTATTTACACTGGGTAGAACGTAGTTCAACCAAGGTTTCCATGAACTTTCATATCCGGCTAACGTGTCCTGGTCTATTGCCATCATTTTGGCGTGTGCCGATGCTACATTCATTCTGTTTATTGTTTCGCTGAGGGGTAGATTAGGGGACTTCACGCTTTAGCCAGTGTTTGTTTTGCGGCTGTGGTAAGCTGTAGGATTAATTTAAATTGTTTGTGTGGGATATTCCCCGGTTTCAGGTTCAATAATGCTAATTTAGGATCAATTGGAACTTTGGTTCCCGTGAGTTGGCTTATTATTTTAAAAATTTCCGACCAGAATGAGTGTGCTATTGGGCACGACCACCAGATATGAAAGAACGTTCCTGGGGATGAGCAACCCCTGAAACAGTGATCAGGGTAGTTTGGTACAAACTTCGTAATTCTGGTAGGAACTAGATACCACCTTGTAAGTACTTTATAGTTAGTTTCGCACGCTATTACATTTAATGACGCTGATTTAGTGTTGCTCCAAATTTGATTCCAATCCGATGTATCTAGTTCTTGATCAAGGTCCTTTTCCCACTTGCTTACGTAGGAAAGTTTCTCTGTTGTGGAATTGAGCAGTAGTTGAGCGTATACTATTGAGATCCTACCCCTGGTGGGGGGGGTCATTTGTACAAAGCTTTTCAAAGGCAGTTAGGCGAGGGGGGTGGGATACGGAATCAACGTATGGCTTGAAGAAATTCTTTATTTGTAAATATTTGAATAGTTCAGATTGCGGTATTTTCTATGTATCACAAATATTGGGGAAGGACTTAAACGTTGATGAGTCCATTAGCTTGTATAAATTTGTGCAGCCCTTCTTGGCCCATTCTTTAAATGAGATGGGATATACCCAAGCCGGGTAAAATGCCAGGTTTTTGTGAAAAGATAAAAGTGGAATATGAGGGGATAGAAGTTTGTTTTTGGTCTTCAATTTGTCCCAAAGGGAGAGAGAATGCTTAGTGATGGGGTTGTGGATAGTTTTGCGCGTTTTGGGGGGGATCCATAATATGTTTGAAATTGAAATAGGGTCGCAGTCCACCGCTTCGATTGATACCCAAAGGGGTGGATCTCGTGTGGCGTGGTATTTCACTAAATCAGTTAATTGCGCTGCTCTATAATAGTTCATGAAGTTAGGTAGCCCCAGTCCGCCATTAGCTTTTGGTAGATGTAAAATTTGGTGTTTAATCCTTGGTCTGGCGGACCCCCATATAAAGTTGGAAACTCTTTTTTGTATCAGCCTTAAGTAATAAGAAGGAATTGGTACAGGGAGTACTCTGAAGAAGTAGAGGAGTTTCGGTAGAATTGACATTTTGGTTACATTAACTCTACCGATCCACGACAAAGGTAGGTGGGCCCAGGAATTTAGGAGGTTTGAGATTTGTTTTAGGAGGGGGGGGGGGTAGTTGGATGAAAATGCATCTGAAAAGGAGGCTGTGAGGTTGATTCCTAAGTATGGGATGCTTTTGTCTGACCATTGGAAAGGAAGACCGGATTTAGCTGCAATTAGTTCCATAGGTGAGAGGGATATGTTGAGTGCTAAGCATTTTTTGGGGTTTATAGCTAGTCCTGAAAGAGATGCAAATTGTTTTAAAAGGGATGTTAAATTAGGGCCCGTTACTTGGGGAGATGCGAGAAAGAGTAGGATGTCATCCGCAAACAGGCATAGTTTATGTTTGTGACCACCTACTTCTATGCCTAAGATTTTGGGGTCCAGCCTTATCTTTTGCGCGAGTGGTTCTATGAGGAGGGCAAATAAGAGCGGGGAAAGCGGGCACCCCTGTCTTGTGCCTCTCTCAATGGAAAACAAGTCTGATCTGGACCTGCGTATTTGACACAGGCCTTCGGATTATCATATAATTTCCTTGTCCATGTCATGAAATTAGGTCCGAAGCCCCATTTTTGTAATGCAAATTTTAGATAGGACCAGGATACAGAGTCGAACGCCTGTTTTATGTCCAAGGAGAGGAAACATGCAGGCATACCCCTCTTTTTTGCGAAGTGCGCCAACAAACTTGCCCTCCTTATGTTGTCCCCCGCCTGACGGTTAGGGATGAAGCCAACCTGGTCATGATGGATCAGGGATCCAATTGTTTTGTTTAGGCAGATCGCCAAGATTTTCCCTAGAATTTTGATGTCTGTGTTTAGCATTGAAATGGGGCGAAAATTTTCACACAGGGAATTGTCAGATTGTGGTTTCGGGATCATGCAAACTGTGGCTAGGAGTGACTCTTGTCGGAATGACTTATGAATTAGTAAATCATTGAATGCATCAGCTAATCTAGGTGAAAGAAGTTCTGCATACGTCTTGTAGTATTTAGCTGTGAAGCCGTCTGGTCCTGGCCTTTTATTAAGTTTGAGGTCTTTTATCGCGTCAATTATTTCTTTATGTGAGGTAGGTGAGTCTAGCTGTGATCTTTGGGGGTCAGACATTTGGGGAAGGTGGAGCTCTGCAAAGAAGAGGTCTGCGTCCTGTTCGCAAAATATATTTGTTTCCGAATATAACTTTTTCAGGTGGGTGCTGAATTTTTGTACGATTTTAAGGGGGTTACTAGATAGGATGCTATTTGCCAATTTCAATTTTATGGGGGAGTAGGATTTGTTGATTGAGTTAAGTGATCTCGCTAAATACGCCCCCGGTTTGTTAGCTGATTTGTAAAAAGTGTGTTTGGATCTATTTATTTGTTTGTTGGCAGATTCAGTAAGGCCTCGTACACACGAGCGGATATGTCCGCTGAAAACGGTCCGATGGACCGTTTCAGCAGACATCTCCGATCGTGTGTATGGGCTAGCGGACAGATTTGTCCACCCGACAGATTTCAAAGCATGCTTTGAAATCTATCGGGTGGGAATGTGTCTGCCCGACATGTCTGCTGGTTAGTAAACTTACCAGCAGACATGTCGTCCCGCGCCGCCGCCGAATGGATTCGGCGCATGCGCGGAAGTGTTTTACTTCCTGGTGCGGCGACGTGGCGGCGTCAACGTCACCGCCACGTCACCGCGCCGTCCGCCGGCGGGGAATTTGATCCGATGGTGTGTACACGCCATCGGACCAAACTCCAGATCGGACATATCCGATGGAAACGGTCCACGGACCGTTTTCATCGGATATGTCCGATCGTGTGTACAAGGCCTAAGAAATAAGTCATATTCTAGGCGGGCTTTGTCTAACCGGTTCCTGGTTCTAGGCGAGTAATTGTTTTGGAAGTCCGAATAGGCTAAGTTAAATTCTGTTTCCAGCTTCATTGCCATTTGTTTTCTTTCTTTTTTGAGGATCCCTATTTGTCTTTGGAAAGTCCCCCTTAGGACCAGCTTGTGGGCTTCCCATAGCGTGAGGGCAGAAATGTCCGGACTCTCGTTGTGAATTAAGTAGTCTCTCAAGGATTGTTCAATTGCTAAGCTATGAGAGGGGTGGTTGAGTAATATTTCTGGCATGTACCAGGATCGGTCATGTTTTTTGGGGATAGTAGATGCTATAGTTGTGAGTACAGTGTTGTGGTCTGACCATGGAATAGGGATAATGTCTGAGTTGAGGATTTCAGGTATCATTCCGATTGTTAAAAATATGTGGTCTATTCTGCTAAAGCATTGGTGTGGATTAGAAAAGTATGTATAATTGCGTCTTGTGGGGTTCGATTCTCTCCAGGAGTCTACAAGATTGTATTTTGAAAGAAGATTGGGGAGATTCCATTTGGGTTGTTGTTTCTGCTGAACATAGGGCGACTTGTCTAAAAAAGGGAGAAGAACTTGATTGGAGTCTCCACATATTAGAAGTGAACCTATTTTATGGGAGTTGATAGTTTGAAGAAGGTGGGACATAAATGGCATTGGGTTGAGGTTAGGGGCGTAATAAGATACTATCGTGACTGCTGTGTCTAGAATGTAACCTGTTAGAATCAGGTATCTCCCTTCTGGGTCCTTAGGTTCTGAGTTTAATGTAAATGGGGTAGAGCGATGGATAGCTATAAGAGTACCTCTTTTCTTTACTGGGGCCGATGCAGTGTATATTTGTGGGTAAGCTGAGTGGAAATATTTAGGGGTCGTGTTCGGGGTAAAATGTGTTTCCTGCAAGCATACTATGTGGGCCTTTTTTGATTGGAAGAGCCTAAATGCTTTTGTTCGCTTTTGTGGTACATTCAAACCTTGTACATTGAGAGATAATAGGTTCAGAGGTGCCATGGTAGCCAAACCAAGGTTTTCGTCTTATCGTGATTCCACGTGCAGCTGTTACCCGGATCTTTCCATGCAGACGGGGTGGGGAATGAGGATGGGAAGGTTCCTAGGGAGGAGAACTCGAAAGGGAGAGCAAAAACAACATAGGTTAGAGCATTGTCATGTATCAACTCATAAAGTAAGTGTTCAAAATATCCCCTTGGCTGGGGAAATAGGTCCCTGCCAAGGAAAAGGTGGTCATCGCGGATCCCCACATATTAGTTTGGGGACCCGAGGTAGACCGGGCGGGGTGCATGTTTTCCCACAGGACAGGAAGCCGCATTCTGTAATGTGTGAAGAAAAGGTAAGAGAGTTCTAAGTGCATGTTCCAAATAATTGTGTTGTCTGCTGAAAGAGAGGGGGGGAGAGGGAACTTTTCCTTACCTAGGTATGTTAAGCGTTACCCAGATGGGACTTGCGGCGATTGGAGCGAGACGGGTTACTCTGGGGCTAGGCCGGGAAGATAGATATGGGATGGGGTTTGAAGAGGAGTGTTGGTTACCTGGGTACTTGTCGTGACGGAGGAATTGCCTCAGTCATGGTGGACATCCCAATGGAATAAAGAATCTAAGTTAGTGCGCAGGGGAAGTACCAGGTAAGCTATTGTTATAGGGTGTACGAGAGTTGATTTGAGGGGGGGTGAATGAAAGAATATGTCAGGTCGAATAAGGCTGTTGATAAAGTGTGCAGGGCCGGCGCTAGCAATAGGCGGATCAGGCGACTGCCTAGAGCACCACGGTAAGGGAGGCGGCAAAATTAAAAAAACCTCCAGGACTCTCTTTTTTTTTAAATACATGCCGCCTTATAGCGCCAGCCGCCAGGCTAGGGGGCGACTGCACCTGTTGTGAAGACTTCCGGGACCACTCTGCAGAGCTGCCCTAGCAATGGGAAGATGAGGGGAGAGACAAGAGAGCCAGCCAGGACAAGGAGCAGCCGACCGGAAGTGCTGCACGATCGATGGAACCGGCTGGGGCGAATGAGATGGAAGCCCTGCATACAGGCTTGCCGCGATATCTGCTCACCCCTCCTCCTGGTTGCTCGGGATCTCTCACAACAGAGGACAGGCAGGCAGCAGCGCGGCTCTCGTAGAGTAAAGCCATCAGCCGCCGCTGGCTCAGGTATGCAAGCTCAGTGCTGCAGCCTGCCTGCTGTCACATGAAATAAAAAATGTACTATGCTGTTATAGTTCGTTGCACTGTATACAGAGGTGGGACAGATGTGTGTGTGTGGGGGGGGGCAGACCTGCAAGGGGGTACAAATATGTGTGTGGGAGGTGGCAAAAAAACAGGATGCGCTAACATAAGTAAACAAACCACACAAGGTAATAACAATAAGTGAAAATCTAGATGGACAAGCTAAATTAATATCCAAACATAGTGTACAAAGATAAATACATAAATGTCCAATAGGTCCTAACGGACCAGTGGGTGGTAAATTCTTGAAAAAAACACCAGTGCAGAGATGTGTTGATGACAAATAAACGTGGTGACATTCAATGTACAGTGCTGATAGAAGATCCTCCACCTTGCAAGCAACACTAACTGCTTACCAGAAATCCGGTGGTCTCTTAATGAAAAGAAGACCCCAGAAAGCGTATATATCACCAAAAGAGGGAGGTAGTAGGCCAGATGAATTATCGATCCTTCAGACTAGAGTCTCGGAAACAGTATCCAGGGAAAAACAAGAGAGGCCACAATAGTGTAATACCGTCTTAAAAGAGATTTATTTAAAAAGTCAAAAACACACTTACATAAAATCTTTAAAAACAGGCATGTCAGTAGTATGCTGGGACTCCGGCCGGAAGCGATCCATGCAAACAATTGACCCGTACAAAATTGGAGGTGGGAAGAGGTAACAGCGGGGGATGAACCGGTGAACCACAATATCCCGCCCGACCGGTTTCGCGAAAAATCGCTTAGTCATGGGGCACGGGTGACACACCGGGTCATCCCCCTTTATAGGTTTCAAAATAAGAACACAATGACGTCAATCTCCGCGTCGATGGCGACGCGCGCGCCCGGGACCACGAGTGCGCACGTGTGTCGCATTTCAATGACACATAGGTACCAAAGTGGGGACGCGGTGACGTCAATCCAAGCGTCAAAGGCGGCGAGCGCGTCCGAGATCGCAAATGCGCACGCGCGCCGCATACATAAGAAAATAAAAAAAAAATTTTTATAAAGAAAAAGTGCACAGTATAAAAGGTATAAGAGTATGTGCCTAAAACTACATACCAGCATATGAGTGCCGAACACATACTGCCCAATACGGACGCCGTCAACAAACCAACCCACATTGCAGCAACCAATCACCAATGCGCAGATGCGGGCGGCGAAACGTCACTTGACCAGGGCGGCGACCTAGCGCATCAACGTAGCCAGCACGCGCAGAGCGCGCACAGTAAAGGATCACATGGCCAGACCCACCTCGTCACGCGTCCGTGTGTGTCAACGGCGCCGCTTACGCGCATCACGGAACAAAAGAATGTAAACACCAACACAATGGGTATCCACAGCAGGTGACCGCGCACGTAGATGACGTCATTGGTTAACATCGCCGATCACCTGATCTAACAGGCCAATCGGCTGACAGATAAAGGAGCCAAGCCTCGCTATGGGAATCGCCAGGTTAAAGGCGATCTCATTATTCAGCGGCTGGTACCCAAATCTAACACAAGATATCACACAAAGACAAATGGAGGGGGAAAATTATAAGAACTATATATGATAAAACTGGCAGGTAAATCGGAACTAAATCAATGGGGGTATCATCATGTGTTACTAGATCAGCAAGTGCATAATAAATGCCACATAATGACAACCCCATGTAGTATCAAAAATTAATAATAAAAACTAGTACATGATTAACACACACCTATCCATCACTAATAGGAGTAAGTTGTTAAAAGACAGTAGATGTGCAAGAGGCCAAATAACTATTGTACTTTCAAGCAGAAATACTAGATGCCAAAAAAAGTAAAATGCAAACTTGTACATGATTGGAATATACCTATCCAAATTAAATGGAAATAGGGTGTTCAAAGACATTATCAGAACAAATGGCCAGATATCTGTTAAACTTTAGAACTAGAATACTGTATACCAAAAAACACTAAAAAAAGAAGAGAAAAACAAATAATAAGAAACCCTAAGTTTAGGAGTTGTTAATGAACGCATTGATATCAGTATCTATATTTAGACCAAATGGCGTAAAAGTTTTGGCTCGATAGATCCAAGCCATTTCCTGTCGAGAAATTTCCCTGACAAGATTGCTCCCTCTCCAGTGGGGGCGGTATTTGTCAATCCCTATGAATAGTGTGTTCGAAGGGTCTCTGTTATGTTTGAGGTCGTAATGTCTGGAGACAGAGTGTTTTTCAAACCCACTCCTAATCTTAGTGATGTGTTCGTTCAGTCTAACTGATAACGCCCTCTTGGTCCGCCCTATATACTGTAAGCCACATGGACATTGAATAAGGTAGACCACCCCTTTAGACGCACAGGTGATAAACTGGTCAATTTCAAATGACTGTTGGGTGGCTGTGGACTGGAACGAACAAATCTTCCTTTCTCTGCATGTATTCAGGGTGCAAACTTGGCACCTCTTACATCTGTAGTATCCTATGAGATCATCAAAGAAAGTTCTGGATTTTGTTGGAGGATCATGTACACTCGGGGCGATACGGTTACCAACCGTGGATACGCCTTTGAAGATCACATTTGGTTTGGTTGGAAGAATAGGGGCCAGAACCTGGTCTGTTGCAAGAATATGCCAGTGTTTCTGAATCAATTTTTTCACACTGTAATGTTGGGCAGAAAAAGTGGTTATGAATGGTATAGTGAATTTATCATTCACTGCTCCCTTGTTCTTATCAGCCAGTAGTAGTGATCGATCTAGGCTTCGGGCTTTCTCCAGTGACTGATGTAACGCAGAAGGATCATAACCCTTCTCCTGAAACCTAGTTGACAGTACCAAAGCCTGGCTCTCAAACTTGCTGGAATCTGAGCAATTACGTCTTATACGCATAAATTGCCCCAGGGGTACTGATTTGAGCCAAGTTGGAAGATGGCAGCTATCGAGAGGAATATAGGCATTGCGATCCGTTGGCTTAAAGTAAGTTGATGTCACAAATTTCTCTCGCTCAACGGTAATGTGAAGGTCTAGAAAATGGATGGTATGTTGGCTGGTCTCGAAGTTGAACCTAATACCCCTGGTATTCTGGTTCAGACTTACCATAAATTCACGGAGGCCAGCCTCACAACCGTCCCAAAGGAGGAGAACGTCATCGATGTACCTCGCCCAGAGTACAATCTCCGGACGACGGCAATTATCAATGACGTCCTCCTCCCACTTAGCCATGAAGAGGTTAGCCAAGCTGGCTGTGTTGGTGTTTACATTCTTTTGTTCCGTGACGCGCGTAAGCGGCGCCGTTGACACACACGGACGCGTGACGAGGTGGGTCTGGTCATGTGATCCTTTACTGTGCGCGCTCTGCGCGTGCTGGCTATGTTGATGCGCTAGGTCGCCGCCCTGGTCAAGTGACGTTTCGCCGCCCGCATCTGCGCGTTGGTGATTGGTTGCTGCAATGTGGGTTGGTTTGTTGACGGCGTCCGTATTGGGCAGTATGTGTTCGGCACTCATATGCTGGTATGTAGTTTTAGGCACATACTCTTATACCTTTTATACTGTGCACTTTTTCTTTATAAAATTTTTTTTTTTATTTTCTTATGTATGCGGCGCGCGTGCGCATTTGCGATCTCGGACACGCTCGCCGCCTTTGACGCTTGGATTGACGTCACCGCGTCCCCACTTTGGTACCTATGTGTCATTGAAATGCGACACACGTGCGCACTCGTGGTCCCGGGCGCGCGCGTCGCCATCGACGCGGAGATTGACGTCATTGTGTTCTTATTTTGAAACCTATAAAGGGGGATGACCCGGTGTGTCACCCGTGCCCCACGACTAAGCGATTTTTCGCGAAACCGGTCGGGCGGGATATTGTGGTTCACCGGTTCATCCCCCGCTGTTACCTCTTCCCACCTCCAATTTTGTACGGGTCAATTGTTTGCATGGATCGCTTCCGGCCGGAGTCCCAGCATACTACTGACATGCCTGTTTTTAAAGATTTTATGTAAGTGTGTTTTTGACTTTTTAAATAAATCTCTTTTAAGACGGTATTACACTATTGTGGCCTCTCTTGTTTTTCCCTGGATACTGTTTCCGAGACTCTAGTCTGAAGGGGATCGATAATTCATCTGGCCTACTACCTCCCTCTTTTGGTGATATATACGCTTTCTGGGGTCTTCTTTTCATTAAGAGACCAACGGATTTCTGGTAAGCAGTTAGTGTTGCTTGCAAGGTGGAGGATCTTCTATCAGCACTGTACATTGAATGTCACCACGTTTATTTGTCATCAACACATCTCTGCACTGGTGTTTTTTTCAAGAATTTACCACCCACTGGTCCGTTAGGACCTATTGGACATTTATGTATTTATCTTTGTACACTATGTTTGGATATTAATTTAGCTTGTCCATCTAGATTTTCACTTATTGTTATTACCTTGTATGGTTTGTTTACTTATGTTAGCGCATCCTGTTTTTTTGCCACTTTGTTTTTCTGTATTTGTCACTATAGTCAAGTGCAGCTTTCTTTTGAGTTTGAGTCACTTTAGATTTTAAAGCACTTTGTTGCTTCAAATAGTATTTTTCTTGTGTTCACGTTAGCGCAGTTGCTTCTCTCCTTTTTCCATGTGTGTGGGAGGGGTTACAGAGGGGGACCAGATTTATGTGTGTGGGGGGGGGGGGGCAGGGGGGTACAGATGTGTGTGAGAGTGGTTACGGAGGGGGACCAGATATATGTGTGTGTGGGGAGGGTGGGACAGATGTGCAGGGGTTGTACAGAGAGGAAAATTATATATGTGTGTGTGTGGGGCATGCAGAGGTGTGGAGGGGGGAACAGAGGGGTGGAGGGGGGTGCTGAGAGGTGCAGAGGGGGGGTCACAGAGGGGTGGAGGGGGGTGCTGAGAGGAACAGAGGTGCGGAGGGGGGGTCGCTGAGGGGAACAGAGGTGCGGAGGGGGGTCGCTGAGGGGAACAGAGGTGCAGAGGGGGGTCGCTGAGGGGAACAGAGGTGCAGAGGGGGGTCGCAGAGGGGAACAGAGGTGCAGAGGGGGGTCGCAGAGGGGAACAGAGGTGCAGAGGGGGGTCGCAGAGGGGAACAGAGTTGCGGAGGGGGGTCGCAGAGGGGAACAGAGGTGCGGAGGGGGGTCGTTGAGGGGAACAGAGGTGCGGATGGGGGTCGCTGAGGGGAACAGAGGTGTGGAGGGGGGGTCGCTGAGGGGAACAGAGGTGTGGAGGGGGGGTCGCTGAGGGGAACAGAGGTGCAGAGGGGGGTCGCAGAGGGGAACAGAGGTGCAAAGGGGGGTCGCAGAGGGGAACAGAGGTGCAGAGGGGGGTCGCTGAGGGGAACAGAGGTGCGGAGGGGGGTCGCTGAGGGGAACAGAGGTGCGGAGGGGGGTCGCTGAGGGGAACAGAGGTGCAGATGGGGGTCGCTGAGGGGAACAGAGGTGCGGAGGGGGGTCACAGAGGGGAACAGAGGTGCAGAGGGGGGTCGCTGAGGGGAACAGAGGTGCGGAGGGGGGTCGCTGAGGGGAACAGAGGTGCGGATGGGGGTCGCTGAGGGGAACAGAGGTGCGGAGGGGGGTCGCTGAGGGGAACAGAGGTGTGGAGGGGGGTCGCAGAGGGGAACAGAGGTGCAGAGGGGGGTCGCAGAGGGGAACAGAGGTGCAGAGGGGGGTCGCTGAGGGGAACAGAGGTGCGGATGGGGGTCGCTGAGGGGAACAGAGGTGCGGAGGGGGGTCGCTGAGGGGAACAGAGGTGCAGATGGGGGTCGCTGAGGGGAACAGAGGTGCGGAGGGGGGTCGCTGAGGGGAACAGAGGTGCGGATGGGGGTCGCTGAGGGGAACAGAGGTGCGGAGGGGGGGTCGCTGAGGGGAACAGAGGTGCGGAGGGGGGTCGCTGAGGGGAACAGAGGTGCGGAGGGGGGTCGCTGAGGGGAACAGAGGTGCGGATGGGGGTCGCTGAGGGGAACAGAGGTGCGGATGGGGGTCGCTGAGGGGAACAGAGGTGCGGAGGGGGGGGTCGCTGAGGGGAACAGAGGTGCGGAGGGGGGTCGCTGAGGGGAACAGAGGTGCAGAGGGGGGTCGCTGAGGGGAACAGAGGTGCAGAGGGGTGTCGCAGAGGGGAACAGAGGTGCAGAGGGGGGTCGCAGAGGGGAACAGAGGTGCAGAGGGGGTTCGCAGAGGGGAACAGAGTTGCGGAGGGGGGTCGCAGAGGGGAACAGAGTTGCGGAGGGGGGTGCTGAGGGGAACAGAGGTGCGGAGGGGGGGTCGCAGAGGGGAACAGGTATTTAGGGGTGATCTGAAGTGTGAAGGTGGAAGAATAGTGGTGATCTCAGACCTGAAAATACAGGAATTGGGGTGATCTGAGGTGTGAAGGTTTAAGTCCACCTTTGTAAATAACAAAAAAAATGCAGGTACAAAAATGTGCATTTATTATTTTTATTAGGTGCCTGTAAAACATTGTCAGTGTATCTGTCGCTCGTACAGACAGGCAGTTACTGTACACAGTCTGTCTGTATACTGTCCTAGCCTGTGGGCCATAGCTGGTGTGAGCAAGCGAGCCGTTACCATCCACTATTTGTCTTCGGGCCGGGTCCAGAGGCACAGGTGCAGGCCTGTGGACCACGGCTGAAGAAATAGGTGAAGAGGCACCGCAAAAATCTCAGTGTGGCGGAGCCTATGGGGGGGGGGGCGTCAAAATGAGGTTTCGCCTAGGGTGTCAAAAATCCTTGCACCAGCCCTGAAAGTGTGTGTATGCATACTCAGAGTTTTCCCAAGTCTCTAACTATAATGCTATGTGGGGTGCATATTTCAGTTAAGGAAAGAGGCTGATAGGAGTGAGATTCTTATGTAATTTAAGGGGTGTGGGATGAAAAGTGGTGATCTCAAAGCCTCTGGTTGAGGCAGAGCCGGTTACACCAACTGTGGAGAAAGAAGCAAACAAGAAAAAAGGTAGTCTTTTCAGTAATAGATGACCTAAGGTCCAACCTAAAGTGGGAAAGAGAATATGTTAGTGGTGATGGAAACTCAGTCCATTGAGTCATCTCGTTCAGGGGGATGCGGGGCGAGTCTGCTACGCTTGCTTGAATGACGGATGTCATCATTTTGATCCTGCTGTGTTGCTTGGTTGCTAGAAGGAGAAGAAGACTGTCTTCTGCGTGCGGTTGAAGTAGCAGAGGGTTGCTCGATTAGCTTGAAGTCAACCAGGGCTTGGTGCAGTTGATCGGGAGTTCTACAGAATATTTTCGTTCCTTGTAGCGTGAACCGAAGGGAGAAGGGGAAACCCCATTGGTATTTAACATTTCGTTGCTGCAACTCGATTAGGAGGGGTTTCATAGCTCTTCTTTTAGTGATGGTTAATTGCGAGATGTCAGCGAAAATTTGATAATTATAGCCTTGGAATGACAAGTTGTTTTTTTCCCTTGCTGCCGTCAAAATTTGCTCTTTAGACTTATAGTAGTGGAACTTGGCTACTATGTCCCTGGGAGGACCATCTGTTTTTTTAGGGGTAAGTGCCCTGTGAATTCTGTCCATTTCTAGACGTTCAACAGGAATACCTGGGAGTAGTTCTTGACATAGAGCTAAGACGGTGGATTGAAGGTCCATTACAGACTCTGGTATGCCCCTAAATCTTAGGTTAGACCTGGATTTGAGTCGAATTATCCGCGGCTCCTGTCCCGTGAAGCAGAGCTCTAAGCAGGCATGTCTGCTCTGCTAGAGCCCCAGGACACGCCCCCGTGTGTACCTTTTCAAATCATGTCCAATCAACTGCATTTACCACAGGTGGACTCCAATCAAGTTGTAGAAACATCTCAAGGATGATCAGTGGAAACAGGATGCACTTGACCACAATTCTGAGTGTAATGGCAAAGGCTGTGATACTTACATACAGTACATGTGATTTTTTTTTAGTTTTTTATTTTATAATACATTTGCAAAGATTTAAAACAAATTTATTCCATGTTGTCATTATGGGGTATTGTATTGCAGGTTTGTAGAATTTAGAGGAAAATAATGAATGTAATTCATTTTGGAATAAGGCTGTAACATAAGAAAATGGGGAAAAAGTGAAATGCTCTGAATACTTTGTGGATACTTTGTATAAAATATTTGGCTGTTTATATGTTCTTATTGATTCAGGATACATCTGATTTTTGTGCTATATTGAAGATGCAGAAAAATAGCCAGACAATTATTGCTGCTAGAAAAGCCTATTATACAGAAGATACACACATTTCAGTTTTATAGTCTGCACTAATAAACTCATCAAACTGAGACTATACAGCTCATTTTTATTGAAATGTTACTTTGCTTTCACAATTCCTGGCAAAACTCTACCATGCTAGTTATTCTAACAATCAGATGGACAAATAAACGGAATATCTGCAACATAATTATATATGAGCTCTGCAATTGTTGCTGTTACAACAGTCCTCCTCTACATGAAGTCTGTTGGCTGGTCTGATGAATTCATTCAGTTGCCAGAAAGCCCTTAAAATATTGAACATGATACAGAATATTTAATTTTCAAGCATCTGTTTGCACTCCATTTCTCTTGCAGGAATAAAGCGCCCTCTAATGGAGTTTAGATGCCACTTGTCACTTCATACGATGAAATTATAATGTCTTCAATAAAAATGAGTTTCCATTTCCACATCATCCAATTGCTTGTTATTTCTATTCATTATGTACAGTTACCAAATTCACCACTGAACTCTAATGACATTTTTATTTATCTTCGCATCTTCATAAGCAGGCTTGGGTACATTTTTGTTTGTAAGCTTCAAAGCCAAATTTTTACTGCATTGGGAAAAAAAATTGCAAAAGCAATAATAAAACAATATCAGGCTGAAACAAATAAAGTTTACGGTCATCTTGTGATCAGGAAGCAATTTTTTTCATGCAATATGGTTCACATGCAAAAATTCTGGATGCAAGTTAAAGAGGATCTATCGCCCCCCCCCCCCCAAAAAAATATTTACAAGCCAGTGCATTCTTCTGGGACCTATGATGTGTCCCAGAAGACTGCGGGCAAAGGCGGAGATTGAATTTTCCGCTCAAATCTTCTAAGCGATCTGAGCGAAATCTAAACTGGGTACCGGCTACCCCACCCTTAAAAAAAAGTGCTTAAAGTGTTGCTAAACCCAGAACCTGCATTCACTATATCTGTCCTGCCACAGTACACAGAACATGGAAATGCAATTATTTTAGTAAATATAAACTGCTAAATACCTTTTCTCATCAGCAGTATAATATAGCATAATAAAGCTTGTAGGAGGAGTTTTTATTCTCCCCTGGCCCTCTGTCTGGACATGTCTGGACAGTGCCGATTGGCCCTGAGCTGATCACATGCACTTTCCCAAGAAAAGACAAAAACTCTTTAGCAAAACACACCAAACTGAGCATGTGAAGCTTATCCCAAAGCTCTGTATTATCAGGAAAAAATTTGGGGATAATGGAAGAAGGGGAGGATCAGAGAGACAGGATTACACAGCCTTTATACACAATGCAGAGGATTAACCCCATAGGTTCCACAGTGAGTATAACAAGCACACTTTACTGCCTATACTTTACTGCCTATACAGACTGATTTTACTGTTGTGGGTTTAGTAACACTTTAAGTGAAATTCCGCTTTAAAGGGGTTGTAAAGCTTCGTGTTGCATAGGATGTATTAAGGTGAAAAAAAGACCTTGCAGTCACGGTGTCACCACCCCCCCAGCCCCCGTTTTACTTACCTGAGCCCCGAATTTCAGAGGGCGCGATCCCACATCTTTCTCCCCATGGCTGGTCGGCTCTTCATTGGATAGATTGATAGCAGCGCAGCCATTGGCTCCCTCTCCTGTCAATCAAATCCAAAGACACGTCCTCCGGGGGGGGGCCCAGTCATACAATTGGCGGCTATGAACGCTGATTGTATGGCACGGGAGCGTGCCCGCAAGCTAACCCCCCCCGATAGAGCACTTCCGGTGTTTTATATGCCCTGACCTGATTTAAATATTTTCACTTTTATTATTATAGTTTTTGCCTTTCACTAGTTCAGTTTATTATTCTTATGCACAATTTATTATTTGTTACAGAAACCTTCATGGCTTCCATTGTTAAACCTACCACTATATTATTACCTTGTCAATTTGGATGCTCTCTGCCGCCGCTTCGTAGCCACTTCAGCTCCCGGGGATATGATCTTTCAGCCCCCAAATGCCTTCTATCAGTTTTGCTACTGCTTATACTGTTTTACCAAATACCCATAGGTAAGATTGTTATGAACCACAGTGTAGTGTTCCCTCTCTTCCCTTTCTAATTAATTACCATTAATTAGTTTCTCATTATCAACTATCATTTACTGTAGGTTACCCCAGTCCCTAGCTGCTCCTGATGAGTGGAGATATTCCACGAAACGCGTCGAGCATACGAACATACAATATAGCTGTCATGTCACAGTGAAGATGCTTACTACTATGGGCTTGATATTGTCTGAATCATCAATTGTATTTTACTATTTATCATGGTTACATGTCATTCTGGGTCACATTGCTGGTTTCATTGTTCATCATGTGTTATTGGGTTTGTTTATGTTACTATTAGAATGCTATATGATTTACCAATCATGCTTCTGTTATACATTGTAACTAATTTATTGATCTACCCTGTTTACCTACATTGTATTGTGCCCTAGCATGCCATTAATAAATATGTTTTATCATATTGATTGATTCACTCTGCACTAGTGTTTTGTTTCAATTAAAGTCCCAACAACTTATTTTCCCTATTTCAAATCACATACCGTATTTTCCAGCGTATAAGACAACTTTTAGCATCTAAAATCATGCCCCAAAAGTCGGGGGTTGTCGTATACGCCGGGTACCTGTGTCAGACGTCGGTCATCCATTATTAAAAAGAGCGCGCCTCCTCCTCCTTCCCAGCAGAGCCTCTGTTTAGTGTTCAGCCTATCACAGATGCCTTCTAATCCTCAGCCTCAGGCCTCGGACGAGAGGACATCCGTGATAGGCGGAACACTGAACAGAGGCTCTGCTGGGAAAATTACTGTTCCGCCTATCATGGAACAGCCTAAGTAGGAGGTGCGGCTTTTGAATAATGGATGGCTGCCGTCTGACATCTCTGCAAACAGGAGAAGATAGGGAGATCGTCGAGGCAGGGAATGGAAAGGCACAGTGAGGCATGCATAGATGGCACAGTGAGGCATGTTACTAATGGCACAGTGAGGCATGTATAGATGGCACAGTGAGGCATGTATAGATGGCACAGTGAGGCATGTGTAGATGGCACAGTGAGGCATGTGTAGATGGCACAGTGAGGCATGTGTAGATGGCACAGTGAGGCATGTGTAGATGGCACAGTGAGGCATGTGTAGATGGCACAGTGAGACATGTGTAGATGGCACAGTGAGGCATGTGTAGATGGCACAGTGAGGCATGTATAGATGGTACAGTGAGGCATGTATAGATGGCACAGTGAGGGGTCATCTTATACAGTGAGTATATCCCAAAACCATCATTTTAGCTGGAAAATTAGGGGGTCGTCTTATACGCCAGCAAATACAGTACTCTAACTGATGTTCTCTGCTGAGGGTGGCATCAAATCTGGGGTCCATGATCTTATTTACCTTATACAACATCATCTGCAGATGGAGGAGATAGGAAATAGTATCATAATTATCTATATAATCTGATATGTTACAAGTTTTTTTAGGTGTACTTTACTCCAACCACAATGACTTTGACACTTTTCTGTATTTTTTGAATGAAGGATACAAGTCTATATAAGTTTTTCTTGTATATTTTATTGTAAGATATGTTGTTGCTTGATTGTCCCAATGTATGAATTTTTGATTACATCCAAATACAATAAAAAGCATCTTTACAAATAAAAAGCTTTTAGTGATCTTTTTGGTCTGTTCAGCAAGGGATCCATGAACAGATCCTCTGCTGAATCAGAGTAGAAAGGGATGCACATTCAGTGTTTAGCTTAATTTGAAAAACTGAAGCTTTCCGGATCCATGTTGAATCTATGGGCAGCTGGTTGTAAACAAATTTGCGTCAGTTTATATTAGACTACCTCCTCTCGGTGATGATTAGGTCCAGAAAAAAAGAAAAGGATGCAAGCCTTTTCCTTTTTTTTTCTAGACCTGGACAGAGCATCTGTAAACTAAATCACATGTGCCTGCCCCCAAACTTACATGGAGATTCTGATCAGGTCTACCTAAAAAACTGATAGGCAGACCTAATGGGACCACCTGCGTAAAAGAAGCATTATAGCTTTCACACAAGGCACCCTTGTAATTTTGTCTCTGTATTAGCACGTCAGCCTTATACGTTGTAAAGTCCTATGCTAGCTCTCAATCTCTGAAACCCATCAAAACATCCATTGTTTTGGCAGTGATATAGGTGTTTGCTACTGTATGAAGCTTCTAGGAACAGTACATTAAAACACTGTGTTCTCACTAATGGGAACTGTCATCATTGTTTATTTTTATAAAAGACCCCTGACCGAGTTACTTAATGTGAGATAAAATGCGTATTAGGAGTATAATAACTCAACATTTGAAGCCAATAATGAAATGCTTGATTTGTAAGCTCTACACATTAATGAAATATTTATAAACAGCGAACGGAAAGCTAAATGATGTGTTATGTGGAAGCGAATATTTAAAGGCATAAAGATGGCATTAAACATTGGGATTTGGAAAATCCTATATCTAATTACGTGTTAAAGTCTATGTCAACAGGCTTTGTTTGGCACCAATTACAGCCTCAAGTCTTCTTCAGTATGATGCTACAAGCCTGGCACACCTATTTTTGAGCAGTTTCTCCCATTCTTCTTTGCAGGACCTCTCAAGCTCCATCAGGTTGGATAGGGAACGTCAGTGCACAGCCATTTTTAGATCTCTCTAGAGATGTTCAAGTCTGGGCTCTGGCTGGGCCACTTAAGGACATTTACTGAGTTGTCCCATAGCCACTCCTTTGTTATCTTGGCTGTGTGCTTAGGGTTGTTGTCCTGTTAGAAGATGAACCTTCACCCCAGTCTGAGGTACAGAGCGCTCTGGAGCAGGTTTTTAACAAGGATATTGTCACGTACCTGGTGGTGCGAGCCCGGCGTG
This sequence comes from Rana kukunoris, assembly GCA_029574335.1. Taxonomy (NCBI): domain Eukaryota; kingdom Metazoa; phylum Chordata; class Amphibia; order Anura; family Ranidae; genus Rana; species Rana kukunoris. The sequence continues at coordinate 63,994 of JAJQKJ010001038.1, read as the reverse complement.
CAGGGAGCGGCAGCCCTTGCTCCTCTGATCCCGGGACCCCTGATAGTGCAGACAGGAGGATCGGGACTACAGAGTCGCACAAGCGCCTGATGCTGGCGAGTGCGGGCCCGTGAGCTGAGTCGGTAGTTCCTTGGAGTCAGATTACAGGCTGGTGTAGGTAGAAGATCCAAGCTCACTGTCGGGCAGATGGAAACAGAAGTACAGCAGAAGCGGGGGAGGTGTCCTGTAGTACCGACAGGAACAAGTCTTTGCAGGTAAGCCCCCGAGCGGGATAAGGGTTCAGTAGGAGACAGTGTTGGCACAGGCGTGGTCAGGTTCAGTCCGGGTCGTTCAACAGGCGGGCAGCGGAGGTACAGCGGGTTAGCCAAAAGGGGAAGTCAGACAAGCCGAAGTCAGGGCAGGCAGTAGACGGGTCAACAGGTACAAGCCAGGTGGTCAGGATCAGATTCAATCAGGTTCACAGATGCTGGTGTCTCACAGAAACGCTATAGACAGGACAGCAAGAAGCACAGGGATCAGGATTCTTTTAAAGCCAGATTTGGCGCCAAAACATCGTCTCCACGTGCACGCGCGCCGCCGCCGCTAGTGCGCGCTCCCGTGCACGCTAAGGTGCCGCGAATGCGCGCGCCGCTACCGCGAACGCGCGCGCCGTTATCGCGAATGCGCGCCAATGTGCCCACTAGTGGACCGGACTGTCCATGACATTGCCCCCCCCCAAGGGGCAGCCTCCGGATGCCCAACTGGGCCAGCTTGAGTGGGTGGGCACTTTTAAAGGACTGGATCAGTTTTTTCGCATGTATATTACACTCTGGTTCCCACGAATTGTCTTCAGGCCCATAGCCCTTCCATTTCACTAGATACTGAACCTGGTTGCGCCTCTTTCTGCAGTCCAGGATGGACTCGACCTCGAACTCCTCCTCTCCGTCAACTAGTACTGGTTTGGGGGGACCAGTGTTCCGGTCAGGAAATGGGTCCGAAACGTCAGGTTTGAGGAGGGCTACATGGAAGACCGGGTGAATGCGGAATGTTTCGGGCAGTTCCAGTTCGTAGGCCACGTTATTAATTTTTCTTTTGACTGGGAAGGGACCTGTGAATCTGGGACCCAGTTTCTTGGATGGGCAAGCAAGTTTCAGGTTCGTGGTGGACAACCACACTAGGTCTCCAGGTTCTAAATTAAGTTCTCCTCTCCTCTTTTTGTCAAACACTTCTTTGTTGTATTGTTGAGTTTTGGTCATTGTCTCTTGTAAGATTTTATTGTTTGTATTGAAGAAATGTAATGTTTCCTGGGCGGCAGGTACTGAACACTCTGGGACGGAGTTGGACATGAACAGCGGGTGGAAGCCATAATTCGCATAAAACGGAGACTGTTTGGTGGCAGAATGGACAGAGTTATTGAAGGATAATGAATGTATCAAAAGTCTCATACTGTATGTGAGTGTCTTTTGTATTAACAAATGTCACAGGGCTGACTGAAGGAAAAGATATCTTTGGATGTATGTATATATAGCCCTGCAGAGCTCAAGTATCACACAGCCAACTCATATGTTCTAAGTCACACTTGACCTATGTACAGTAATATCCTTATACAGCTAGCAGTGCCTAATAAGAGAAGTTCATCTTTGCAGCAATAATCGTCCAATCAGCTTACATGTATATTTTTGTACAACTCTACCCCTATAAAAGAGAGCTGCTGGAACAGAATAAAGCAGAGTGAGTTTAACCTATCATCGTGTGTGTCGTTACTGCAGGGTTAAATTCATTCTCCCGGTACCGAGGGGTCATCGAATCAAGGTGGTCAGTATTTAATCCTTACAATTTTGGGGGCTCTTCCGGGTTTTAGGTGATCTCCCTCTATCTGCTGCAGCCTTTGTTGTGCGGCTGGAGGGCTCGGATCAAATCCTATATCCCATAGTCTTGTCAGTCAGGGACTGACTTAAGTTTATGTCAGGGACATATGTAAGGGTGGTTGGCGCCATAATTTTATGATATCGGGGATATCTAATGAATCTCTGGGAGATTTAAGACACCTTGATTCGATCGCTCATATTATTGCTGCTTTTAAAGTATAAGATAACATTTTTAGAGTATAAGCATTATTTGTTTGTGTGGAACAAGAGTCTAGAAGGTGAGCTAGACCAAAAAACCACGTTAGACGTTTGTGACAAGGTATAAGACGCCCCGTCTCCACGGCTAGGCGAAAGCTGTTGACCCGTGTCAGGCGAACGCAAGTGATACCAAGTCAGTCGTCTGTGTATCTAATGACTTAACAATGTTGTAGAAATTGTTTGAGTTTTGATATTTCTAATTGGGATCTAAAATCAGCTAAATTAGTTTCAGTTACCCCTCCTAAGAACCTTAGGCAAACAAGTTATTTCCACCTGTCCCGAGTGTAAGACAGTTTATTTAGGGTAAATGTCCACGAAGCTATAAATTGTAGTAAACTCGGGCTAACTTACCGACAAATTGTGAAAATATAATCAAAACCAATATTCTACGATATTGTGTAACAAATGACCTGCTAGTTATGTATAGATAAAGAACTACGAGTTACTTATATTTTGCAAAAATACTTATGCAAATTGTATTATCTAGGCAATAGTTAGAATTCCCAATAAGATTTGTACCATATTTAATCCAAGCAAAGTGGGGTCGTGCTTCTAGTGTGATTGGCACAACGATTTTGATTGTGTTAATACTACAATCGGTCACAGATTAGGTTGTGTTTATCCCACTGACAAACTCCGTTGTTTGAACCAATGAGGACCAAACATAGTAAAATTACCTCCTACCCCCCACCAAATGTCAAAAAATGTTTTTTTTAAATAAAAATAATAATAAAAATAAAATAAAAAAAGTATACAAAACAAAATATAAAAACCTGTAAAGAAGTTCTTTAATAAGGAAAATAAGTTTAATGCTGCATGTAAATGTTTGGGAATATTTAAGCCCTAAACAACAGAAATGTGTTATTACATGTCATTCAAAGCACAAACAAGAACAGAAGTTTAAAGGAAAAACTATTGATTAAGATTATGTAATAACTGTATAAAATTCAGTTAATGGAAAACAACAAGGTCTCTAGAATTTAACAAAAATCCTACAGATTTGGTTGCAGGAAATAAGGATTGAGCAATTTTTACAATAGATTCCAAACTTGGTTTTGGTTATTAAATTAAAAGTAGTAGATTTTTCTAATTTCCTTAAGGTTTTCCTAGGAAAAATATTAAAATACTAAAGTTTTGTTCAATCTAAAATGAGCAAATATTGTAGAAAAAAAATATTGTTAAAAGTTTTTAATTGAGTAATAAATTAAGGACTAGGAGGTTGCTTGGAGTAATTTTCTCGGGGAAACGCAGGTCGGTTCATGCGCAGGAATCAATCTGAGTTTCACGAGATTGTCCACTAAATAATTTTTAGATAGGTTAACAAATTGTATAGTGAATGGTAGCATGGTAGCTAATACTGACAGTGACAGATCATTCTCTGGGAGTGTGACATGTAAAAGAATGTACTATTAACAGAGAAGCAGATGGTCAGTCATGCCATGACAGTTTTTTCACTTCTATGGATCAGAACACATGTTAGTGTTTAAATCTTTTTTCAGAAATCTGAAATAAAGGTTCATGGATCTGAAAAATATATTTAAAAAGGTATTACTAACTAAAGTAATTGTTTTGAAAAAACATGTGGGTTTTGCACCATTTTTTTTGAAAAATTAAAAGGTGTTATTTTAAGGAGATGAGGTGTCAAGATACAAGGCTTTGATTAAGCTTTGCCTAGTGACAGCTGGATGTTAAAAAGAAAGGTAGTTGAAGTATAAATACATTAAGGCAGAAAAATAATGTACTTTAACATAATTAAGTGTCTTACAGAAATAGAATATTTAGGAAAATCCAACCTAAATTAATGTTATTTTGCAAAATTAAAGCAATTATAAGTAAAGTATAGTAAAGAAAAATACAATAATATGGTAAAAATATTACTTTTACAAAATATAAATTAGTCACAAGATAAGAGGGGGTTTTTGAAATAAAGAAACCCGCTGTCTCAACACACAATTATCAGGGAGACAGAACTAAAGGCTACAGACCAAATAGAGGAAGACGGCCACCTAGAGGACAATCTTTCCCTCAAAATAATATTACCAGGGAACAAGGCAATAGAGAGCTACAAGGCAGACCGTGCTATAATTCGGCCGTATTGGCCACTGGGCCAGAAACTGACCCATGCCTGATCGAAGGGTACCAAATGACACTCAGATCGTGACAGACCGACCAAAAACAGACACACAGACCAGATTCACCATACTGCACTCCAATAAACCCTATATCCAAAGCAGATGGAACAACTAGATTTGTGCAAGACCTACGGGCAATAAATAACCTAATTGTGCCCCTAGCCCCAATAGTACCAGATGTCACCACGCTTCTTTCCTCCATTCCGGCACACGCTGAATATTTTTCTGTAATTGATTTAAAAAATGCATTTTTTAGCATACCTGTTCACAAAGACACCCGACCTATTTTTGCATTTACCTTTGATGGTCAACAGTTAACCTGGTGCCGTATGCCCCAGGGATATGCTGATTCACCTGTTGTGTACAGCATAGTCCTCCAAGCCACATTAAAACCATGGCACCCCCCCCAAGGTTCTGTCCTGCTACAATATGAAGATTATCTCATCATTTGTAGTCCATCAGAGGAGGCCTGCAGGGAAGATGGTTTATCACTGTTAAAATGGTTACATAAATGTGGACACAAAGTGTCATCCAAGAAATTACAATGGTGTTCAAAACAGGTTGAATATTTAGGCTTTGTTCTCAGCCAAGGAGAGAGGAAAATCAGTCCTAGCCGTATCCGATCTGTCTTGGGCCTGGTCAACCCAACCACTCAGAAGGAAATGTTATCCTTTCTGGGTATGATAAATTACTGTAGACAGTGGATACCGGATTGTTCCTATTATGACAATATTCTGAGACAAAGCACACTGTCAGATAAACCCAGAGAGGTTGTATGGTCACAAGAAATGTCTAAAGCTTTTGAAATGTTAAAATTAGCCATGACATGTAGTCCCGCTTTGGGCCTCCCTGATTATGTAAAGCCATTCCAGCTATATGCAAGGGACAATTGTAAAACCATGGCGGGGGTTCTGATACAAGAACACGGAGGCAAATTTAGACCTGTAGCTTTTTTCTCAAAGGTAATGCCGGTGTCTGTTCAGGGCATGCCGGCCTGTCTAAGGGCATTGGCAGCCTGTGCAATGATGGTTGAAATGGCTGTTACCTCTAGGACACCCTACTGTACTGTACACAACTCACCATGTGATCCATCTCCTTAAAGGAGTGCACACTCAACATATGTCTGCCCAACGCCTGAGCGGCTATGAAGTCACCCTTTTAGGAAACCCTTCCCTTTCAATCAAGTATTGTGCTCCAAATTCAGGTCCCGCAACTATTCTCAATGCCCTACTAGGGTTAAAAGGAGAATCAGATAATATTCCACTTGACCATGACTGCATAGCCACAGTTTCCACCGAGACTTCACCCAGACTAGACATGGCTACTACACCCATACCTGACTCACAGATTGTGTTTGTAGATGGTTCATGTACAAGGCCAAACGACAACACATATAATGCAGGTTATGCTATTGTCAGCCTACCAGACATAGTTCACGAAGCTAAACCTATCCCCTACCAATCTGCCCAAGCAGCTGAACTAATAGCCTTAACAAGGGCCTGTGAGTTGTTCAAGGACCAACCAGTAACGATCTATACTGACTCCAAATATGCCTTCGGGGTGGTACATGACCACGGAGTCATCTGGGCAAGACGAGGATTTGTGGGTGCAGATGGAAAACGCATCTCCCACTCACAATTAATAAATGACTTACTTTCAGCGGTCCACCTCCCTTCAGAGATAGCTATTTTACATTGTCGGGCTCACACAGGGGGAGGGGACCCAATTTCAAGAGGAAATGCACTAGCTGACAAGGTAGCAAAAGAAGCTGCACTACAACAACTAGCTACTCTACAACTGCCCATTTTGAAACCTCCCTCTTTAGATGAAACACAACTGTTTGTTGAATTACAGTTCTCTGCCAGCCAAGCAGATCTTAATGACTGGTGTTACCCAGTATTGCAAAAAAGTCCAAAGAGTGGACTAATTTGCAAAGAGGGGAAACCATGTATACCACAGGCCAGTGCACCAGTGTTTATAGCCCAATACCACGGGGTAGGACACAACAGTATAGCAAACACAATTACGTTACTGAAACAAGATTTTTATATCACTGACCTAGCACAGTTAGTAAAAGTATTTGTGCAGCGATGCATCACCTGTCTTCGAAACAACCCGAATAACCCGAACAAAGCAACTCATCAACATCTAAAATACCCAACAACCCCGTTTACTCACTTACAAATAGATTTCACCCACATTCCCCATGAAAAGGGCAAACAGGAATATGCTCTGGTAATAGTGGACATGTTCTCACGATGGCCAGAGATATATCCCACAAAAGCCGAAGATGCAAAAACAGTTGCCAGAATTTTAACCCAACACATTATCCCCCGGTGGGGATGTCCACTTGAAATAAATAGTGACAAGGGATCGGCTTTTACCTCTAAGGTAAATCTGGAATTGGTAAAAGCCCTCAAAATAAATTGGAAGTTCCATATCCCATATCATCCCCAGAGTTCAGGAATTGTAGAGAAAATTAATCGCACATTCGAGGACAAACTAAGAAAAGCCACAGGAGGTACCTTTCATAAGTGGAAGGAGGTGCTGCCAATTATTTTAGCAGAAATAAGAATGACACCTCACAAATCTTTAAAATTCTCGCCATTCGAGATTTTAATGGGAAGGCCATTCCCCACACCTTGGGCCAAGAAACCCCTCACTTTACAAGAAGGAGATTTAGAGCAGATTCAGGATCATTATGTCAGGTCACTTATAACAAAACTAGATGAAATAGAGCAAAATATTATCTGTAAGTTTCCTTCTCTCCCTCAGGACAACACCCACCCTTTCAGACCAGGAGACGTTGTGGTGATAAGAAGGTTGTCCAAGGACAAAAAGGCCAAGGATTTTGCTTATGGACCAGAAACCACCGTGGTAGCCGTGACCCGCACTGCCGTTTTGACTGAAGAAAGTCCGACCTGGATCCACGCTACTCGAGTGAAATTGGTACCCAGACGACACGAAGGGGTATTAACGAGGGCAGACAGCCCTGACCCCCTACAAGAAGTACTAACGAGGGTAGATAACCCTGACTTCCATCAGGACCTGCAAGAGGTAATAACGGGGACAAAAAAGTCCTGACCTCCAACAGTCTGAACGCAGGGTATTAACGGAGGCAGACAGCCCTGACCCAGAAGACCATGACGATCCTGCTATCACTGAACTCTGGCAAACTGTGGCTACTGATAGGACTGATTTCGGTTTCAATCTTTTCCCTGGATCACAACTAACTGTATTTATCATCCTGAAGATTTGGGACACATAAAAAGTATTTGTGGAGCATCCAACACTCAACAACAGAATAATACACATGACAGACACAAGAGGAAGCTAGAAATATTGCTAAAACATGGGACCCTTTTGCAAACATAGATTCTGGATTAGGAATACTGACATGGTTGAAAGGTGCTGCCATAACCGTTATTATGATTATTCTTTTTGTTTTGTTCCTATATGCTTGTTATAAGCTTATTGTGTGCATAATTTCCAAGACATCCCGAACGCTTGATCCTGTTGCAGCAAATAGGATTTATCCGAGTATGTATTATGATAGAAGAAGGAATTCCACGCCCAGTCATTATCAGAAATATTTAGCCAAATATAGAGAAAATCTAAAAGAAAAGGAGAACCATATAATCTGATGGATTCTGTGGTTCTAAGAGGGGATTGAAGGATAATGAATGTATCAAAAGTCTCATACTGTATGTGAGTGTCTTTTGTATTAACAAATGTCACAGGGCTGACTGAAGGAAAAGATATCTTTGGATGTATGTATATATAGCCCTGCAGAGCTCAAGTATCACACAGCCAACTCATATGTTCTAAGTCACACTTGACCTATGTACAGTAATATCCTTATACAGCTAGCAGTGCCTAATAAGAGAAGTTCATCTTTGCAGCAATAATCGTCCAATCAGCTTACATGTATATTTTTGTACAACTCTACCCCTATAAAAGAGAGCTGCTGGAACAGAATAAAGCAGAGTGAGTTTAACCTATCATCGTGTGTGTCGTTACTGCAGGGTTAAATTCATTCTCCCGGTACCGAGGGGTCATCGAATCAAGGTGGTCAGTATTTAATCCTTACAGTTATTGTAAGCAAATTCAGCCAACGGCAGTAGGGATACCCAGTTTTCTTGAGAGAAGGAGGAAAAACAACGCAGGTACTGCTCCAGAGTCTGATTCGTTCTTTCAGTCTGGCCGTTGGACTGCGGGTGATAAGCCGACGAGAAAGACAGGCCGATCTTGAGGGATCCACAGAGAGCCCTCCAGAATCTGGAAGTAAACTGTACTCCACGATCAGACACAATATTTGCCGGGATGCCATGGAGCCTTACGATCTCTTTGATAAATACCTTGGCCGTTTCCGGGGCCGAGGGTGTGCCTTTCATAGGTAGAAAGTGTGCCATCTTTGTTAGTCTGTCCACTACCACAAAGATAGTGGTAAAGCACTCAGAAGGAGGGAGCTCCACGATGAAGTCCATGGATATCATTCTCCATGGCTTCTCTGGTACTGGCAATGGTTTAAGCAACCCCCAGGCTCTTGAGTTGCCTCCTTTGTTCCGAATACAGGTAATGCAGGACTCCACATATTTCCTGCAATCATTAGAGAGTTGGGGCCACCAGAACATGCGTTGTAGGAGTTCGGATGTCTTGTGCACACCAAAATGACCTGCCAACTCATGATCGTGGCACGAACTCAAAACCTTGACCCGTAGACCTTCTGGCACGAAGATTCTGTCTTGGTGCCACAGTAGGCCGTCTTTGAATTGTAGGTCCGGATCGGGTAAGGAGGTGTTTCCGGACGAGGCTTGTCTGATTTGGGTTAGTAAGTCTTCTTGTAGTAACAAAAAATTTCCTGCCTACAGGATGGTATCCGGTGGGGCGTGGGTTTCCGAGTCTCCGTGCATGCGTGAGAGGGCATCAGGTTTGGTGTTTTTCGATCCCGGCCTGTACGTGATATGGAACAATTCGGGTACCAAGGGAAGCGGGTACCGATTTTTAATGGTCACTTTATTAAGTTCCCGATAGTCCACACATGGGCGGAGAGAGAGGTCCTTTTTTTTGAACAAAGAAGATACCTGCTCCTGCAGGTGAAGTGGACGGGCGGATAAACCCCTTCCGGAGACTGTCGTCTAAATAAGTCTTTAGGGCTTCCAGTTCGAGCTCTGTTAGAGGGAAGATCCTGCCGAAAGGGACCTCTGCTCCCGGGAGGAGTTTGATGGGGCAATCATAGGCCCTGTGTGGCGGAAGGGTTTCAGCTCCCTTTTTGCTGAACACGTCTAGAAAGTCATGGTAAGATTCTGGGACAACTCGACGGGCCTCTGCATCAGAATCCATGCAGAGCAAAGAGGGGGCTGATGGTGACACTTGCAGACAATGTTCCAGGCAATAAAGAGAGTTGAAGTGAATTGCCCCTGTAACCCAGTTGATTTGAGGGTTGTGGGCGCGAAGCCATGGCATGCCCAGAATGATGGGGAACAGCGGGGAATCAATCACATCTAGGCATAGCAGTTCGTGGTGGGTTCCGGAAATAGTTGTGGCCAGTGGCTGGGTTTCTTGGGTGACCGGTCCAGATTTCAAGATTGATCCGTCCGCTAAGTATACTGAAAGTCCCGAGGCTCTGGAGCGAAGAGGGATCTGGTGTCTGATGGCGAAATTCCGGTCCAAGAAACAGCTACATGCTCCTGAATCAAGGATAGCGCTGGCCTGGATGTTCCCCTCTGGAAGCTGAAAGAGAACGGAAATAGCCAGGTGAGTAGGGTTGGATGATCCAATAGGTGCATAAGCAGTAGACATGGACAGGCACTTACGGATCTTTACAGGGCAAGTCCTCACATAGTGTCCGGAACCCCCGCAATACAGGCACAGATTGTTGAGCCGGCGTCGCTGGCGTTCTTCGGGTGTCAGAGTAGGGCGAAGAAGTCCTAGTTGCATAGGTTCAGCAAAGTCATGAGGCTGCGGAGGCGTGGGAGCCTGCGGAGTTGGGCTTGGGTAGGGAGGTACCCGCGGCATCATCCAGGTGGGACGAGACGGACCGGTGGCCCTTTCAGTCCTACGGTCTCTTAGGCGCCTGTCGATTTGGATAGTTAAGTTGATCAGGGCATCCAGAGTTCCAGGAACACCCACCCTAGCAAGTTCATCTTTCAACGGTTCCGAAAGTCCCAGGCGGAACTGGTAGCAAAGGGCCGCGTCATTCCAATTCGTATCCGAACTCCATCTTCGGAATTCGGACACATAGTCCTCCGCTGGTCTGCGCCCCTGTTGGAGGGCATGTAAGGCTGCTTCTGCTGTGGCCGTTTGGTGAGGGTCCTCGTACAGTAGGGACATGGCCTGGAAAAAGGTGTTCAAGTTGTCAAGGGACACATCTTTCTGCTCCAACAGGCGGTGGGCCCAAGCTTGTGGTTCTCCAGACAGAAGGGAAATGACAAATCCCACTTTGGTGGCCTCCAGGGAGAAAGTCCGTGGCTGGAGTGCGAAATAAAGTTCACATGCATTCTGGAACGCTCGATATTTGTTTCGTTCCCCAGTGAAACGTTCTGGCATGGGAACCTTAGGTTCAGGTGGTAGCATGATTACGGCAGGTGAAGAAGGAGTGCCTGTTGTGGCGGAGGTAGCAGCTGGAGCGGACAAGGCCTGGACTCGGGTCTCCAGTCGGGTGTAACCCTCTTGTAAGGTTCGGACGGCTTGGGTCAGACCGTCAAGGTGCCGGCATAGTTCCTGCATTGGATCCGCTCCCTGCGTGGGCTCGGTCATGGCTGTCCTGTACTGTCACGTACCTGGTGGTGCGAGCCCGGCGTGCAGGGAGCGGCAGCCCTTGCTCCTCTGATCCCGGGACCCCTGATAGTGCAGACAGGAGGATCGGGACTACAGAGTCGCACAAGCGCCTGATGCTGGCGAGTGCGGGCCCGTGAGCTGAGTCGGTAGTTCCTTGGAGTCAGATTACAGGCTGGTGTAGGTAGAAGATCCAAGCTCACTGTCGGGCAGATGGAAACAGAAGTACAGCAGAAGCGGGGGAGGTGTCCTGTAGTACCGACAGGAACAAGTCTTTGCAGGTAAGCCCCCGAGCGGGATAAGGGTTCAGTAGGAGACAGTGTTGGCACAGGCGTGGTCAGGTTCAGTCCGGGTCGTTCAACAGGCGGGCAGCGGAGGTACAGCGGGTTAGCCAAAAGGGGAAGTCAGACAAGCCGAAGTCAGGGCAGGCAGTAGACGGGTCAACAGGTACAAGCCAGGTGGTCAGGATCAGATTCAATCAGGTTCACAGATGCTGGTGTCTCACAGAAACGCTATAGACAGGACAGCAAGAAGCACAGGGATCAGGATTCTTTTAAAGCCAGATTTGGCGCCAAAACGTCGTCTCCACGTGCACGCGCGCCGCCGCCGCTAGTGCGCGCTCCCGTGCACGCTAAGGTGCCGCGAATGCGCGCGCCGCTACCGCGAACGCGCGCGCCGTTATCGCGAATGCGCGCCAATGTGCCCACTAGTGGACCGGACTGTCCATGACAGATATCTCTGTATGTTGCTGCATTCATCTTCAGCTTCCCTCAATCCTGACTAGTTGCCCAGTTCCTGCCGCTAAAAAAAACATCCCCACGGCATAATGTTGCCACCACCATGGGGATGGTATTGAACAGGTGATGAGAGATGCCTGGTTTCTTCCAGACATGACGCTTGCCATTCAGGCCAAAGAGTTCAATCTTTGTTTCCTCAGACCAGAGAATTTTGTTTCTCATAGTCTGAGAGTCCATCAGGTGCCGTTTTGCAAACTCCAGACGGGCTGTCATGTGCCTTTTACTAAGGAGTGGCTTCCGTTTGGCCACTCTACCATACAGGTGTGATTAGTGGAGTGCTGCAGGGATGGTTGTTCTTCTGGCAGGTTCTCCTCTCTCCACAGAGAAACACTGGAGCTCTGTCATTTTTCTTTATCCTTCCCCACATCTGTGTATAGATACAATCCTGTCTCAGAGGTCTACAGACAATTCCTTGGACTTCATTGCTTGGTTTGTGCTCTGACATGCACTGTTAATTGTGGGACCTTATATAGACAGGTGTGTACCTTTCCAGATAATGTCCAATCAACTGAATTGACCACAGGTGGAGGCCAATAAAGTCGTAGAAACATTTCAGGATGATCAGTGAAAACAGAATGCACCTGAGCTCAATTTTGAGTGTCATGGCAAAGACTGAATACATGTAATTTTGTTAGGGCAGTGCAAATTAACTTTTAATTAATCGATTAATCTTTAATTTTTTTGATCGATCAAAATCGTTTTGATCGATTAAAATTCTTTTGATTGGTACTCACCTCTCCGCCGGCTTCTGGGCCTTCAGGGAGTTCCTTCGGAGATCAGGTAACGTCACGGACACCCGTGGGGCTTGTCGTGTCCATCTGAAGGGCTCCTTTGCTGTTCCTTCATATCTGCATGCCGGCGGGACTTTACTATCTGCCACACGCAAGGGCTGTTACACTTATATCACTTCCCTCTATCAACCTGGGATTGTACAGCCATCAACTAGGAGTTGTGACAGTTCCCTTCACGGGACATCTACATCCCGACGGACTGATGTTAACCTCTTCTCATCTGGATTCAGCAGTGGAATCGTTGTACACATTTTTATACCAGTATCATACTTAGCTACATGTTTTTTAACTGCTTTTGGTACCGTTTGGTATTACTCGCACCATTTTTACAGTTTTACAGTTTATGTAGCTCCATCGATTTTATCTCCAGTGCAATATTTATTTTGTTACCTACTTGAAAACTATAAATGTTTTAATGCTATTCCCATTGACCGCTGCCTTTGTGTGTTTTTTGTATCCTGCTGTCCATTTTTCCAGTGGTTGGGAGCTGCACTGGGAATCAGCCTGCAAGGAGATCAGCTAAATGTAGTTGGATCCGTATGTGCGTTATAATTAATCGAAATTAGTCGATTAATCGATTAAAAAAAATAACGATTAATCGAACGCAAACATTTTGATCAGTAACAGCCCTACATTTTTTTATTTTTAACCACTTTAGCCCCAGAAGAATTTACCCCCTTCCCGACCAGGCCGTTGTTTGCGATATGGCACTGCGTTGCTTTAACTGACATTTGCACAGTGATTTGACACTGTGCCCAAACAAAATGTACATCCTTTTTTTCTCATAAATAGAGCTTTCTTTTGGTGGTATCAAATCACCTCTGCGGTTTTCATTTTTTGCGCTATAAATAAAAGGAGAGCGACACAAAAAAAATATATTTTTGAATTTTTGCTATATTAAATATCCCAATTAAAAAAAAAAGTTTAGGCTGCTATGTATTCTTCTACATATTTTTGGTAAAACATTGCAATAAGGGTATATTGAGTGTCTTGCTCAAAAGTTATAGCATCTACAATATAGGGGATATATTTTAGATTTTTTTTTTTTTTTTTACTAGTAATGGCGGTGATCAGCGATTTCAATTGAGACTGCGATATTTAGGCGGAGAAATCGGACACTTTTGACACGTTTTCAGGACCACTGACACTTATACAGTGATCAGAGCTAAAAATAGGCACTGTATAAATGTGACTGGCAGGGAAAGTATTAAAACTAGGGGGCCATCAAGGGGTTAAGTGTGTGTTCCCTAGGTGTGTTCTAACTGAGGGGATTGGACTGACTGGAAGAGAAGATAGATCGTTGTTCCTACTTAGTCGGAACACATGATCTGTTTCTCCTCCCCTGACAGGACATGGATTTGTGTGTTTACACACACAAATCCCTGTTGCTGCTCCCGTGCCCACAACCGCGGGTGACACAGCGATTCGCGCAGCAGAGCCATTCTGCCACTGTATATATATATATATACAGGAGCCAGTTAGGAAGCGTGTAATACTTTTGCAAAGATTTATTTAGCATTGTCATTATGGGGTATTGTTTGTAGAATTTAGAGGAAAATAACGAATAATAAAATGAATTAATTTTGGGATAAGGCTGTAACATAACAAAATAATATAACACAGCCCTCAAAATTTCCACTCGCCTACTAGCATTTGGCGAGTGGATTTAAGCTGGGGGCGAGTGATGACAGGGCTGCATGACCAATCTCCCTCCAATCTGTGCCTACACTTATGCCGCGTACACACGGTCGTTTTTTGCGATGAAAAAAAACGACGTTTTTTAAAACGTCATTTAAATTGATCGTGTGTGGGCAAAACGTCGTTTTTTGTCTTCAAAAAAACGACCAAAAAAAAATTCCAACATGCTTGAATTTTTTGTGTCGTTTTTCAAAACGTCGTTTTTTGTGTCATAAAAAATGATCGTGTGTGGGCAAAACGACATAGAAAATGACGTTTTAAACCCGCGCGTGCTCAGAAGCAATTTCTGAGATGGGAGAGCTCGTTCTGGTAAAACTACTGTTTAGAATGGATTAAGCACATTCGTTATTTTAAATCTAATGAAGAAAACAATGCGCTGTATTTGCCACAATGCTTTTTAAACCATTTCCAAGCTACCCTAAACTCCTAGTTTGTTGTGGCTCATCTTGTTTGACATATTTCTGTCAACCTTTTGACTTTTTTATTTTTTTGGGCCCTTTTTTTGTTTTTTTTTTATTTTTTTGGGACACGTAATTTTTTTGGGGTAATATCTTTTAACAGATGTTTTGAACTAAAAAATTTTTTTAAGGATTTTGGAGGGTGTGAAGTGGACCACAGCAGCTCATTTTTTGTGGTTTAATTTACCCACAAGGAGGTTGTTGTTCCTTGTTTAATGTCGTTTTCATTTTTAAAATGTGTCTGCCTACTCACTATAACAATCTCTATATTTGTTTGTAAAAAAATACACATGGTCAAAATTTGCAAACCAACCAAAATATACCTTTATTCAGGTTAAAAAGGGAAATAAATAAAAAGTACAACCATCTGGCAATCCAAAAGCAAAACCAAATAAAAACAAAGAAGCCTGGATAAAAACAAAGGAGACCCTGCTTGAAGTTGTAAACACAAGGGTCCACCAAGAAAACAATGAAGGCTGTGAAGGCCAAAAAAAATTCGCTTCGGGGCACCATCTCCTCACTTCTTCTTCTTCCCTGCAGCCTTCCCTGCAGCCTTCCCTGCAGTCTTCCCTGCAGCCTTCCCTGCAGCCTTCCCTGCAGCCTTCCCTGCAGGCCGAGTCCTCAGGGGCTGTGTTTCTGGAGCCGACGTGCCAGGAGCCAGAGCAGGCTCAGGAAGAGGAGGAGCAGGAGAAGGAGCAGGAGCAGGGGCTGGAGATGGAGCAGGGGCTGGAGATGGAGCAGGAGCAGGGGCTGGAGATGGAGCAGGACCAGGAAGCGCAGTAAGGACAGGAGTGCGAATCAGCCCAATGCCAATATCGTCATTGAGCTGTCCCAGTGTGGCCATGCTCATGACCTGGAACATAAGGGATTCGCAGCGCACACGCTGGCCCAGCTCTAGATTTTTAAGCTTGGCAGCCATCAGCGCAGCGAATCCCTCTTCCTCACTGGGCTGCTCTCTGATGGCCAAAGTTGCTTCACGGAGCATGGCCTGGGTCTCCTCCTCCATCTGCATGAGCCTTCTGGCCCTTTTTGCTGGGTTCCGGATAGGAGGGATTTGGGAGATACAATCACGCTGGCGTGACTCCTGTCTCCCACTGGGGCCTGCCTCCTCCTGGCTCCCAGTGGGGCCTGCCTCCTCCTGGCTCCCTGCGTGGCCTGCCTCCCCCTGGCTCCCTGCGTGGCCTGCCTCCCCCTGGCTCCCTGCGTGGCCTGCCTCCCCCTGGCTCCCTGCGTGGCCTGCCTCCTCCTGGCTTTGCTCTGCCTGTGTATAATAAAAAAGGGACATATTTTATTTTTTGGCTTCATTCATCACACACATTTCTAACTTAATGACATATCATAATTGAATGCTAAAATATATTTATCACAGGCCCTCCATCCCTAATTCTGTGGCCCCTTACACAGCTTTAGATATGTGCCCCCTGGAGCTGGGGGCGGGGGGGGGGTTGATGTTGACTGAAATTCCAAAGTAGGGGGCCTTTACCCAACCGTTTTTTTACTTTAGGGTGGACAAAATGTTAATGGGCAAAAAGGGTGTTTAACATCTGCGGCCACTGTATGGTGTACCTAATGGCGTACAAGAAAATGACACACATTCATTATGACCTCTGCATTTATGCATCTTGTCCCCATTCTGTTTTGCCACTATTGCTTAGTGATATGTTCCAAATTTTTTGGCCAAACATTTATATAATTTCAATCACTTGTAACATAAATTACTCATCATTATTATACTTTGCATTACAAAAATGAATCTGAAAATGCAATACCTGGCTCCATGGGTCACAATCTGCCTCCTCCATGAACTCAGGCTCTTCCTCTGAGCTTGCCTGCTCTTGCCTGCAGGGAACACTGGAGGGCTGACTGCAGGGAACACTGGACTGTCTCCTTGGGGGAAGGCTAGACATGGATGGCCTGGACTCTATGTGATCATCCAGGAACTGCAGCTGACCATAATACCACATGTTAGGCTTGTAGACGCTGTCAGCTGCAGCCCCAGACCTCATTGAGGCCAGGACTTGTGACCGTTGGGTCCTGTAGGTGCCCCGAAGCGAATTGATTTTAGCCTTAACAGTCTCCAATGTAGCGTTGGGGACCCTTGTTTTTACATATTCAAGCAGGGCCTCCTTTGCCTTCTTCCGGGCATCTTTGTTTTTATTAATTTTGCTTTTGGATTGCCAGAGAACTGGATGATCCTTCCATCTCTGGATAAATTCTGTCAGAAATTCCGGATCCTTAAAGGCCTCCATTAGTTCTGCATGTACAAAACAAAAAACAAAGCCTAGTGTCAGTCAAGCCACTACTACTAATTAGCTTTTAAACACCATGGGGGTTATTTATGAAAGGAAAATACACTCTGCACTTCAATTGCACTGAAAGTGCACTTGGAAGTGCAATCCTTGTATAAATCTGAGAGGGGTAGATCAGAAATGAGGGGAAGCTCTGCTGATTGTATCAGACAATGATGTGCATGCTAAAATGCTATTTCTAAATTTATCCTTGCATGTCCTCCTCAAGATCTCCAGCGACTGCATTTACAAGTGCACTTGTAGTGCAAAGTGTCTTTTCCTTTAAGTAAATCACCCCCCATATCTTCTAGCCCACACAATAATCCACTGTTCCCTAATATTTGTAATGTCCATAATCCAGATACATACCGTCTTATGATCCGATCGTCTCTTCCGCCTTGTTCCTCAGGTTGTGAACGGCGCTTGCAATGAACCCCCCATATCTTCTAGCCCACACAATAATCCACTGTTCCCCAATATTTGTAATGTCCATAATCCAGATACATACCGTCTTATGATCCGATCGTCTCTTCCGCCTTGTTCCTCAGGTTGTGAACGACGCTTGCAATGAACCCCCCATATCTTCTAGCCCACACAATAATCCACTGTTCCCCAATATTTGTAATGTCCATAATCCAGATACATACCGTCTTATGATCCGATCGTCTCTTCCGCCTTGTTCCTCAGGTTGTGAACGACGCTTGCAATGAACCCCCCATATCTTCTAGCCCACACAATAATCCACTGTTCCCTAATATTTGTAATGTCCATAATCCAGATACATACCGTCTTATGATCCGATCGTCTCTTCCGCCTTGTTCCTCAGGTTGTGAACGACGCTTGCAATGAACCCCCCATATCTTCTAGCCCACACAATAATCCACTGTTCCCTAATATTTGTAATGTCCATAATCCAGATACATACCGTCTTATGATCCGATCGTCTCTTCCGCCTTGTTCCTCAGGTTGTGAACGACGCTTGCAATGAACCCCCCATATCTTCTAGCCCACACAAAAATCCACTGTTCCCTAATATTTGTAATGTCCATAATCCAGATACATACCGTCTTATGATCCGATCGTCTCTTCCGCCTTGTTCCTCAGGTTGTGAACGGCGCTTGCAATGAACCCCCCATATCTTCTAGCCCACACAATAATCCACTGTTCCCTAATATTTGTAATGTCCATAATCCAGATACATACCGTCTTATGATCCGATCGTCTCTTCCGCCTTGTTCCTCAGGTTGTGAACGACGCTTGCAATGAACCCCCCATATCTTCTAGCCCACACAATAATCCACTGTTCCCTAATATTTGTAATGTCCATAATCCAGATACATACCGTCTTATGATCCGATCGTCTCTTCCGCCTTGTTCCTCAGGTTGTGAACGGCGCTTGCAATGAACCCCCCATATCTTCTAGCCCACACAATAATCCACTGTTCCCCAATATTTGTAATGTCCATAATCCAGATACATACCGTCTTATGATCCGATCGTCTCTTCCGCCTTGTTCCGCAGGTTGTGAACGGCGCTTGCAATGGCGTGGATCCCTTTAAACGGCGCGAGCGTGTGACGCGATGCACGAGATCCCGCCCCTGACGTTCGGTCTCGTCTTTTCCACGCCCCTTTCTCGATCTTTCTTTGTGGGTGTGTTTTAGGCAAGAACAAGATGGAGAGAAACATGGCAAGCTCAAGCCATCAGGCAGGCCAGGCCCAGCCAACCGGACGATCCCGGCGGAGGTACAAGGCCTCAAACATGGCCTTCCAAGAGATGGTGGAGATGGTCACCATCTTACAAAGGGAGGATTACGATGGGAAGCATGGCCCTTACCTGCATCCAAACAGGGTGAAGGCCAACATCATGGAGAAGGTGATCAGGAGGCTGCATCAAAAATTTGGCCAACGCAGGACTCGGGAACAATTGAGAAAGAGGTGGTCAGACCTCAAAAACAGGGAGCCTGAACAACTCCAGCATATCAAGAGGCTGATTCGGGGAAAAAGTAAGTTTTTTTAATTTTTGACACATTTGTGGTGTTTGTTAATTGTGCCATGTGAATTTAATTTCAGGTTGTACTGTATGTTTGTGGGCACAAAAAGTGGTCGGAGAAGTCGTCGTTTATACGTTGTTTTTCGACCTACTAAACGACAATCTTCGTGCTAAATATCATCATGCGCCTAGTTCGCATGGACAAAAAGGAGTGTATAAACACTATATCATTCCCAAAAAACGTCTTTGTATTTGTTATTATTTGAACAAACGACGACTCCTACGACCAATTCATGTGTCCCCAAACAGGAATCTTGCCATGTTTGTTGTAATGTGACTTCACTTGTGATCTTTTATAATGTAGATTTGTACCTAAATTAAAGTCGATGTGAAAAGCTTAGTAAATATGACCAATAAACAGAAAAAGGAGAGTCTGCTCAGCAGTGGATTCTGCACATGTTTATATACTCTGTACTTGTATTTTTAGTTCTCACTCATATCTCTTTATAATCTTTTACCTTTCTTTTTTCCCTATCTTCAATCTCGTAGGGCGCAGTGAAGCAGCAAGGCAGGATGGAACTTCCGAAGCCCCACCCCCGAGGGATGATGACGCTGCCACCACATCCGGTAAATTTCCTACACAACACTCATACCCAGGTAATCTAGATCAGGGATCCTCAAACTACGGCCCTCCAGCTGTTGTGGAACTACACATCCCATGAGGCATTCATTGTAACACACTGACATTCACAGACATGACTAGGCATGATGGGAATTGTAGTTCCTGAACAACTGGAGGGCCGTAGTTTGAAGACCCATGATCTACATGTAGGTTTTGCGAATTTTAATACCTTTTTTGTTCCCACATTTCAGGAGCAAGTCGTGCAGCGACAATGGACAGGGATACTGCCAAATTTGTGCTGTCCGAAATATGGTCCTTCAGGGAACAATTAGAGGACATCCAGGACACTGCACGAGAAGTGGTAGAAAAATCAAAAGGGCTGGAGACACAAATTAAAAATGTAATAGATTATTTGGGTAGGTTTTGATTTATTTAGTGTTTATTTTGTAATAGAAAAAAGGTTTGGTTTATAATAAAAAAAAAAAAATGTGATTTTATTTTTTGAATAATGTAAAAAAACAAAAAAAAAAAAAAAGTGATTTTAGTTTTTGAATGTAAACAAAAATGTGATTTTATTTTTTGAATAATGAAAAAAAAAAAAAATTTTGATTTTAGATTTTGAATAATGTAAAAAAAAAAATATATAAAAAAAAGTGATTTTATTTTTTGAATAATGTAAAAAAAAAAAAAAAGTTATTTTAGTTTTGGAATGTTATAAAAAATAAAAAAAAAAAAAAAAATATTTGTTTTGTAACTTAAAAAAATGTTTTTAAAAAATTTTATGTCAAAAAGTTATGTTTTTCAAGATGCAAAAATTAAAAAATTTACAGTAAAATATGTGTCTTGTTATTTAAGCTCAATGATTAATATAAAATACTAGGGTTGTCCCGATACCGATGCCGAGTATTTGCGGGAGTACTTGTACTCCCGCAAATACCCCCGATACCTAAATAGAATACTTCCCCCCCCATATTGCAGCGATGCGTCCCTCATACCTTTTTAGATATGCTGACGCCGCCGCATACCGCCTTATCCCCCTGCACAATCGCATAGCTTACATTACAAGCATTCATTCTGAATACTTGTAAATGGCCGTGTATTGACACTCCCCCTCTCCGGATTGGACGGATCCCTCCATCCGGAGAAGGGGAGTTTTAAAACACGAAGCGCGGCCATTTACAAGTTTTTAGAATGAAAGCTTGTAATGCGCTACGCCAAGGATCTCCAAACTACGGCCCTCCAGCTGTTTCGGAACTACATTTCCCAGGAGGCATTGTAAAACTCTGACATTCACAGACACGACTAAGCATTATGGGAATTGTAGTTCCTGAACAACTGGAGGGCCATAGTTTGGAGACCCCTGCGCTACGCGATTGTGCAGGGGGATACGGCGGTATGCGGCAGAGGCGGCATCAGCATATCTAAAAAGGTATGAGGGACGCATCGCTGCAATATGGGGGACATACATGGCTGCATATGTGGGGGACTTGGCTGCATTTGGGGACACATTTAAAAAAAAATATCGGTATTCGGGATCGGCGACTACTTGAAAAAAAGTATCCGTACTTGTACTCGGTCCTAAAAAAGTGGTATCGGGACAACCCTAGAAAATACCTAAAAAAAATGTATGCTGAGAACATTAAACAATGAGGGATAGTTATTTCAGTCCATCACAAACACATGGCACTATGATAACCTAGGACCGTGATGGCGAACCTTGGCACTCCAGATGTTTTGAAACTACATTTCCCTTGATGCTCCACTATACTGCAGAATGCATGAGCATCATGGGAAATGTAGTTCCAAAACATCTGGGGTGACAAGGTCGCCATCACTGACCTAGGAGATAAAATAAAAACACAAACCTTAAAAATTAATTAAAGAACAAAGAAAAGACTGTTTCAGGCAAAAAATAAATTTAATTATTCATCCAAGATCTGGCATTGGAATGGCCCCCCTACCCATAAAGTAGTCCACATATGCCTGACGCACAGCACGTGCGTTTCGGGGGGCCAATTGGGGATGGGCAGCGTCACGAGCTGCCTCTGGAATGTCAACAGGGTCATCAGGCAAAAGGGTTAGGTAGGAAGAAGAATGTCTTTTTAAATAGTTGTGTAAAATGCAGCAGCATGTAATTAGATAATTCAACTTGTATTCGGCCATGTTTATGGCAGTAAGAAATAGCCGGAAACGGCTGGCCATGATGCCAAAGGCGTTTTCCACCACCCGTCTGGCTCTGGCCAGCCTGTAATTAAAAACCCTCCTCTCAGGGGTGAGGGCGCGTTGGGGAAATGGCCTCATGAGGTGAGGACCCAAGGCGAAAGCCTCATCTGCAACAAAAACGAAGGGCAGACCCTCTTCATTATCCTCCGCAGGCGGCAATCCCAGGTCCTCGGAAAGAAGCCGTTGGGCGAACTCCGTCTCGGCAAAGACACCACCGTCCGACATCCGCCCATTTTTCCCAACATCAAGATACAAGAACTCGTAATTGGCAGACACCACCGCCATCAGAACAACACTGTGGAACCCCTTGTAGTTATAATAATGGGATCCACTATGGGGTGGTGGCACGATGCGGACGTGCTTGCCGTCAATAGCTCCTCCGCAGTTTGGAAAATTCCATCGCCGGGAGAAGTCCGCTGCCACAGTCTGCCATTCCTGTGGCGTGGTGGGGAACTGTAGATACCAAAAAAATATAAAAATATCAAACAAACATTCCTAAAAGAACATCCCAAAACATTTTTTGATACCAAAAAAACAAACATTAATTTGAAGTATTATTAACCACTTCCTTACTGGGCATGTAAACCCCCTTCATGACCATGTGAAATTTCAGCTTGCGGCACTGCGTCGCTTTAACTGACAATTGCGCGGTCGTGCGATATGGCTCCCAAACAAAATTGGCGTCCTTTTTTCCCCACAAATAGAGCTTTCTTTTGGCTGGTATTTGGTCACCTCTGCGATTTATATTTTTTGCGCTATAAACCAAAAACGACGACTATTTTGAAAAAATAAACAATATTTTTTACTTGTTGCTATAAAATAAAAAATTCATTTTAGGGCGATACATATTCTTCTACATATTTTTGGTTAAAAAAAAAAAAATCGCAATAAGCGACTGGTTTGTGCAAAAGCTATAGCACCTACAAAATAAGGGACAGAATTATTATTTGTTATTAATTTTTTTACTAGTAATGGTGGCGATCTGCAATTTTTATTGCGACTGCGACAACATGGCGGACACATCGGACACTTTTGACACCTTTTTGGCAACATTCACATTTATACTGCAATCAGTGCTAGAAATATGCACTAATTACTGTATAAATGTGACTGGCAGGGAAGGGGTTAACACTAGGGGGTGAGGAAGGGGTTAATGTGTATCCTGCATTGTGTTCTAACTGTGGGGGGAGGGGGGGGTGACCGATCTGTGTCCCCATGTATAAGGAACACTGATCGGTCTGCTCTCTCCAGTGACAGGACGCTGTCATTGTGAGAGCCGGCAATGAGAAATGATCTCATATGTTTACATATGAGATCATCTCTCATTGGCTGCACAGATCGCATTGCAAACGGCCACTCTGATTGGCCGTTCGCGGCGAGCTGTGATTGGCTGTGTCCAAGGGACACGGCCAGTACACAAGTTCCCCGCTGCGCGCTCTGGAGCGCACGCTGGGAACACAGAAAGAGGCTGCCGTGAAAAAACGGCAGACCAGAGATTTAGAACCACCCTGCGGCCGCATATAGTCGTACGGCCGCAGGGAAGTGGTTAAAAATTGGAAAAATAAGAAGGGATCACTAAAGCAGATTAATCACACCCTCTGATGGTCACAATCCTACAAAAAATAAGGGGAGTGGAGGCCCAAAATGAGTTTGAGACCTCTAAACAAAATTAAATACAAAATAAATGTTAATTTATACAATTACAAAAAAAAGAGGGGGGGGGGTTGTGCGTGCACTACAATATAGGACAAAATATAGGGGGATATAGGGACTTCTATAGACAGCACTACAATATAGGACAAAATATAGGGGGACTAGGCTAGGTGGGTTTGGGACACAAAAAAAAAAAAAAGAAAAAAAAAAAAAACCTGGACAGGTTGGCAAAACAAAAGATGCATGTAGGAGGAAATATAAAATGAATACAGCATGCATGGAGATGAAAGGGAACATTACCAGAAGATCACAAACAGGTTAATTAGGGACTGTTTAAAACCAAACAAATTGAAACAAATACAAAAGCCTAAATAAAACATAGTTTGTGCATTTAAAGGGCACCACTTACCTTAATATAGTCCTCCTGCAGAACATGAATGATGGCAGAACAGGTCTGGGGAATTATGAGGCCCAGAGCCTGGGGGGAGATGCCCGTCGAGAACTTCAAGTCCTGCAGACTTCTCCCTGTTGCCAGGTACCGCAAGGTGGCAACTAGCCGCTGCTCAGCAGTGATGGCTTCCCGCATAACGGTGTCCTGCCTGGTGATATAAGGCGACACCGAAGCCAAAAGCTGCTGGAATACGGGGTCAGACATCCGAAGAAAATTCCTGAAATCATCAGGGTTATTTTCTCGGATCTCCCGCAGCAGAGGCATATGAGAGAACTGGTCCCTGCGAAGAAACCAGTCCTTGGCCCACAAAGTCCTTCTCGCCCTCCTCAAGGACCGGAGCCGGGATGCAGCACACATCCTAACAAGAAGCACAGCACGATCTCGGCGACGAGAACGTACCCGCAACATGGCTAGAAAACGGTCGTCAAATCAGATCGCACTAAAACACCGCTCTGAAGTACAGAAATGCCTTTGAAGAACGGACCTGCAAAACAGGAACGTGTAGACAAGAACGCACTGCCAAAACAGATACGATCGGAAAACAAGCACTGTATCACAAATACGACCCCAAAAGCACAAACTGTACGACAGTAAACGATATTAAAGCACGAAGACTGAAAAGCGCGAATCGTCTCTCACCAAACTTTTACTAACACGCAGCAACACGATATCAGCAAAAGAGGCCGTCTTCCGCATGGAAATGACCCTTTATAGTTCCGTCGTACGTGATGGACGTCACGGCGCTTTGCTAGACTTTTTGGGAAAAACGATGGTGTGTACGCAACGTCGTTTTGGAAAATGAAGTTTGAAAAACGTCGTTTTTTTTCATGAAATAAAACGTCGTTTTTTTTCATCGCAAAAAGTGATCGTGTGTACGCGGCATTAGAGTCCCGATGAGATTGGTGGCCGAAGAGGAAAGGTGCATGCTCAGAAAAAATGACCTCTCTAAACCTGCCCCCCGACCCCGACCAATGTAGCTGGAGAGCAGAACGTAATGAGTGAGGTGGAGGATTGCGAAAATTACCACTCCGGTGCAGCGCTCACTGAAAGTTGCCCTGAGTGGCAGCCTTCCTGTTTGTGCAGTTTTTTTTCTCCTTGAGCTCTATGTAAGTATCCAATAAATCAGCCTGAGCACTGTGAACAGACTGGTCTCAATATGTGCGGTGTCAGTGTGCTCTGTGCTATGGTGTCAATGGCTATGCAGTTGTGTGGATCTCAGCGCTGGATTGTATTCCCTCCCGCTGTGCTGCAGCTCCTCTCCTCACTGCCAGCCTGAATAAAAGGGGGAAGTGGGGACATGCAAGCGTAGAGCCGCACACAACAGGCTCCTGATGAGATGAATAGGAGAGGGAGAGAGAGAGAGAGAGAGAGAGAGGATGGATAAGAGTTGCAGAGGAGACAGCAAGAGAATGGGGAAGAGACACAGTTCTAGTGCCCTGTGCCTCTTGTCTGCCCCCAGTGCCCTGTCCCATTTTGTTAAAGTTGTTGTTGGTAATACTTAATTTTGTAACTTGATTCTGCATAAAAAAATTAACAGTGTCATTCCATGAGATAATCTACGAGGGTGTTTACGGGTGCAATTAGGCGCAGGGCAGTGTATGAATTAGGTGGGGCAACTGGTGGCGAGTAACTCTTGAGGCCTGGCTAGTAGTTCAGGACTTGAAATTTTGAGCCCTGATATAACATAATAAAAATACTTATCAGGAGTGTAATTGTTTTTAGATTGTAAGCTCTAATGAGCAGGGCCCTCTGATTCCTCTTGTACCAAATTGTAATGTACCTGTAATGTCTGCCTTTATTTTGTTAAGCGCTGCGCAAACTGTTGGCACTATATAAATCCTGTTTAATAATAATAATAACTCAACATTTGAAGCCAATAATGAAATGCTTCATTTTTAAGCTCTACACATTAATGAAATAGTTATAAATAGCTACTGGATAGCTAAATGATGTATTATGAGGAAGCGAATATTTAAAGGCATAAAGATGGCATTAAACATTGGGATTTAGAAAATCATATCCCTAATTATGTCTTAAAGCCTATGTCAACAGGCTTTGTTTGGGTATGTGTTGATGCATAAACACAACTTGCTTTCTGGTGCATTCTGCTTGCATTTTAGATCATAAAAAGTAAAATAGAGTGCAATGCATAGAGCAGATAAAACATCTTTAAAAATTCCATACGAGGCACAATTGTACGATTTTCGTATAGTGTGTACAGAAGTTTCTACATGTAACAGACAGAAAAGCGCAAATCGTCTCTTTTCCTAACACAAAATTAGCTAAAGCAGCCCCAAGGGTGGCACCATTCACATGGAACTTCCCCTTTATAGTGTCGTCGTACGTGTTGTACGTCACCACGCTTTGCTAGAGCATTTTTTTTTTTAACGATCGTGTGTAGGCAACGGCCGTTTAATGATGAAATTGAAAAGAAATTTTCTAGAGCCTAAAAAGCGTTGTTTTTTTAGAACCCGAAAAATGATCGTGTGTACGCGGCATCATAGTATAGTCGGCAACATGAGAGTGTAAAGCCTCATACACATGACTGGTTTTCCCATCAGGAAAACTGCCATGAGAGCTTTTGGCCAGGAAAACCGGCCGTGTGTATGCTCCATCGCAGTTTTCCCAATAGGAAAACCGCAGGAAAAAAAAAAAGAGAACCAACTCTCTTTTTTTCCCGCCGGGTTTCCCGGCGTTTTTTTAACCGGCAGTTTTCCTATGGGAAATACTGCGATGGAGCATACTTACGGCCGGGATTGCCGACCAAAGCTCTCATGGCAGTTTTCCTGTCGGGAAACCCGGTCGTGTGTAGGGGGAAGAAGTTACCTAGCAGGTTCCCGGTTTTCACCTCCGGTTTCTCGGCGCTAAAAAATGAGGCTTTAGGCAGAATCGTAAAGCTGATAGGATCACTGGGAGAACTGAAATAGAACAAGATGCAAAATTATCCCATTTCAGTGTGGAAAGGTGGGCCAATGTTATGTACTAAATTACTGTACCAGTCTGACTGTTGTCAGCTTTTAACGTTTGCTCTGTTCAAACAGTGCCTTAAAGAGGATCTTCAGCCCCCCTCCAAAAATACAAGTCAGCTACGAATATTGTAGCTGCTGAGTTTTAAAAACAGGACACATTTCTGTCCAGGAATCCAGTGCCATTCTCATCCAGGCTCCTTTTTACTAAGACTATTTTCACACGAGGTGCGCTACCGGCATTTTAGCGCTAAAAATAGCGCCTGCAAAGCGACTGTAAAGCTCCTCTCCTGTCACTCCAGTGTGAAAGCCCGAGTGCTTTCACACTGGAGCGGTGCGCTTGCTGGACATTAAAAAAAGTCCTGCAAGCAGCATCTCCTAAAACGCCCTGATCATTGAAATGAATGGGCAGCGCCTACAAAGCGCCTGCAAAGCACTTCGGCAGAGGCGCTTTGCGGAAACTTTTAACCCCTTCATCAGTCGCTTGCGGGATATAAAAGCGCCCCTCTAGCAGCCAAAAAACTATGGTAAAACGCAGATAAAAGTAGCGGCCCTTTACCGCCGATGCCTCCCCGCCCCCGTGTGAAAGTGCCCTAAGTCTTTGGGTCCACAGTGCTGCCATGTTTACTCCGGGAAGCAGGCTGTGACTCCTTTTGGCTTCACAAGTGTCTTCCCACTCTGCATGCATGAATGGTCCCGCAGCCTTCTGGGACCTGTGAGATGTGCCAGAAGGCTGAAAGCAAAATGGGGAGTGGGGGAGGCGATTTTAGAGGATGTTGGAGTGACTACCTATCAAAACTAGGGCCCGCACCCCCAAAAAAAGGGGCCAAAAGTGGGAGAGGAGGAGGCGGAAAAGCGTATTTTCCCCTTTTGCATAAAGTTCCACTTTAAAGGGTTTCAGTCAGAGAGAGAAAAAGTCTGAAAGTAAACTGCATCTGTAGCTGTGCTGTATCTTTAGATCAACCCATAATACTATATGAATCAGATTTTGACTTCAAAGGCAGGAGAGATGCAGGGGGCATTCTTAAAGATGCCCTTATTGTTTTACTTTTTGTAATATCTAAGTGATGTTATTTTGGGGTCCTGCCCCTTCATGCCTTCCTGCCTGAGCACCTCCAGAACATACAGAATCCTTCTCCAGTTTTCTTCTAGCAAAATTCCGGCTTGAAATGAAGGGGCGTTTGACCCCAGTTACATAATATGGACCATGAGAAAGTATAGAGTATTGTCTGTCTGTCTGTAAAATAAAGAAGGTTTTTTATATGTACTTGTTGGGGTGCTTCCAAACGAATTGCCTTTGAACTTAAAGCGGATCTCCACCCTAAAGTGAAGATCCGCTGATCGGAACCCTCCCCCCCTCCGGTGTCACATTTGACACCTTTCAGGGGGGAGGGGGGTGCAGATACCTGTCTAAAGACAGGTATCCGCACCCACTTCCGGCCCGCAGTCTCGGGCAAAAGACGGGCTTTTCCCGTTGTATGCTGGGAACTCTCGGCTCCCAGCACACAGCGGGAGCCAATCGCGGGCGCAGCGCGACTCGCGCATGCGCCGTAGGGAACCGGGCAGTGAAGCCGGAGCGCTTCACTTCCTGGTTCCCTCGCCGTGGATGGAGGGGGGAGCAGCAGGGTGATGAGCGATCGCTCATCCTCTGCTGCGGACGCCGCTGGACTCCAGGAC
Organism: Rana kukunoris; assembly: GCA_029574335.1. Taxonomy (NCBI): domain Eukaryota; kingdom Metazoa; phylum Chordata; class Amphibia; order Anura; family Ranidae; genus Rana; species Rana kukunoris. Next base: position 35,366 of record JAJQKJ010001038.1, on the reverse strand, counting down.
AGGTAAGTGTCCTAATATTAAAAGTCAGCAGCTGCAGTATTTGTTGCTGCTGGCTTTTAATATTTGTTTTTTGGTGAACCATCCGCTTTAAGCATCAAATGTACTTGAAAACTAAATATGCTTTAAAAAATGTATTTATTAACTTACATAAATAACAAAGATACTTACATTTATAGAAAAGACAATTGTTTTTAAAGAAATTACACAATAAAGACCAGTGTTTGTTGGCATGTGGGATTTGATCGTTGAATGACATGAAGTAATACATAATACTCTTAAGCCCTGTACACTGTTTGTCTGATGAAAACGGACCGATGGCCCTTTTTAATCGGAAAAAACGATCGTGTGTGGGCCCCATTGGTTTGTTTTCCATCAGTAAAAAAAAAAAAAGAACATGTTTTAAAATTTTCCTATGCATAAAAAAACGATAGAAAAAAAAAGATCGTCTGTGTGGAACTCCATCGGGGAAAAATCCATGCATGCTCAGAATCAAGTTAAAGCATCCTCGGAAGCATTGAACTTAATTTTTCTCAGCACGGCGTAGGGTTTTACATCACCTCGTTGGACACGGTAGGATATTTGACTGATGACTGGTGCGTAGGCAAGACTGATGAAAGTCAGCTTCATCGGATATCCGACGAAAAAATCCATCTGATTAGATTCCATCAGATATCCGATCGTGTGTACAGGGCATAACTCTTCTGGTAAAAGCTCAATCCCATTTCCCAGCTAAATTCGCAACCTACCCGTGTTTCATAATTCTATACCAAGACTCCAATCTCCCATTTTTCTTGTACCACAATGCTCCAAAATGGCATATTTCCAAAATCCTCTACATTCCCTACACTGAAAGCCGCTGGACAGGAGAGAGATGTTTTCACAATATTCCAATACAACTGTACCTGCTATGTCAAAATAATTAATTCTATTGAAATGATAAAAAATATGTCTATGAAATCCCAGAAAGACGCTAACAAGTAAAATCATATTCTCTACGGTAAAGGTAAATAATTCACATAGCTCTGTTACTATTAACATACCTTAACATCTGTATTACAGATACTATATACTGTACATCATACTACTGTATTGTCTTGTTAATTTTGTTTCTAATGGAATATTACTCAACATTCTTTTACTGGCTGAAACCGTTTGCTACACACTCTTCACAGAAGGTTCCATTGTATGGCTCCAATGAGCAGCTGCACTCTACTGGCCTGCTTGTATAAACTGTACCTGGTGTATGCAGGAAAACATCATGTAATACAGCTTTGCTTTGCATTAACAAAGAACTAAACTTTTCTGCAGGCCTATGCTTTTTGGTGTTGCCTAAAAATGACACCTCTGATTGGCCACATTCGATTTCCTTATTTCTTTCACATATATTATTGGGATCCTCCATGGTTTCATCTGTCTCCACAGGAACCTTGAATTGGCTCTTATGCACAGGCCATATGGAAGGGGGAGTGGACATCAGGTACTTTGGGTGGTCCTCATGGGGCTTTTCAGAAGTTGTACAGTTTTCCATTCTTTTCAAAACCTAAATGAACATTAACAATTGATCTTCATGTTTCAAAAAGAATTATAAGAAAATAATAATAACCATCAGCTCATAATATGGAGACAGAAAAATAACCCCTCATCCATAGCTCCCAACTGTCCCTGATTTTGAGGGACTGTCCCTGATTTGGGGCAATGCCCCTCTGTCCCTCATTCCTCCTTATTGGTCCTCATTTTGGTCTGATCTATATAGTTGTATATAAAATGCTATCTATCAAAGTGTTTTTCAGCGCTAAACCTTTCATCTGATTTCTAAATTGCTGCATTTGTAAATTCCAAGAGCCAATATAAAGGAATATTAGTGGTAAAAAAAAGCACTGGTTTAACCTATCTTGTTTTTTTGTACAATTCTACTTTAAGGGTTCATGACAAGGGGTGTGTCCTATGCCTGCATACTTTAGCTGATAGGTGTTCCTCATTCACATCTCAAAAAGTTGGGAGGTATGCTCACCTCATTCATTGTGGGCCTTCGTCTTTCACGCACTTCTGTACTATCAATGGATACACCAAGAAGATTTTTCATTATACAGGAAGGCCACTTGATTGTTTTCAAATCCTTAAAATGGACTAGATACTCAATTCCATTTTTTTCCATTTGCTCCCAAAAAATTTCCCTCTGTTAAATAAAAAACAAGTTTAATTAAAGTTAGGTGCCCAGGAAAACACAATTATAAGTGCCCGTTCACACTACTGCGGCTTGGACTCCGACTTGTGTCGCCCCAAGTCGCGTGACATGAGAACTTACATTAAAGTGAATGAGAGCCATCTTAATGCACACTACTGAAGTCACTCTGACTTCAGAAAAGGTTCCTGTCCTACTTCAAGGCGACATCTATGCGACTTGTACCCATTGATTTCAATAGAAGTCTCCTCCAAGTCCGATCAGTGTCTAAACTGAAGCAACTTTACAGGAAGAGAAAATAGTTTTCTCAGGAAAACCCCTCCCTCCCACAGAGCTGATTATTGTTTGATTGGCCACTGGCAATTTGCCTGTCCTGGAGGCGACTTGAAGTTGCCTCGCAAAGTCGTGACGACTTTCATGTCGCTGTAGTGTGAACCGGCACTTAGCATACTGGATATTCTCTTTCTACCAAACACCTCTGATATACTGCTTCAAGCAAGAATAACATGAAAGGTTACAAAGAAAAGCTTTAAAAAGTCTTTGTTAGGTTTGACCTCAAGCTATTTTAATCTCTTACTTGTGAAAGATTTAACCTTTTGCTTGAAGTCACCTAATTAAAACTAAATTCTAGGAAAAAATAAAAGAAGCTAATTAAGCTAACAAGGAACATGCAGATAGGACAGAGCAGAGTGACCGTAATGAGCTCATCAGTCTGCTTCTTCTCCTTTGACTGTACAGTCCAAGGTTGCGGGAGGAGCCTGTAAGCTTTACAGTACTTTGCTTTTCCCTGTGTTGATGCTAGGCAGTGTTTATGGAAAAGTTTAAAGTGAAACTATACTTCATCTGAGCACCACAAACCAAAAATGTTATTTACTACATTTTTATATTCAAAGTAGTGATGAGCGGAATACGCCATATTCGATTTCGCGATATTTCACGAATATATAGAAGAATATTCGTGAAATATTTGTTAATATCGAATATTCGCGAATGCGAAATTGATTGCGAAATTCTCGTCAACACGTGAAAACGGAGATCATTTCCTGGATTACTAAACTAATATGCTCTAAACACTAACTCTACTTACACAAACTTATATGACTAAACTAAAGCTAATTTTTTTTTTTTTTTTTTTATACACAAAACACAGAAGGGCAGAGAAAGTATTCGCGAATATTCGTAAAACGAATATTCGCATTGCGAATATTCGGCAACATAAAAGGATCGCCTCAGCTACTCGGCCCAGGGTCTCTAATCATACCAGCAATGCTTTTAGACGTCGATGGAGATCACTAGGATGTGATCTGTTTTAAAAATAAATTTGAAAAAATATGAATATTCGCAATAGCGAATATTCACCGAGATATTCGATTTATTCGTGAATACTCGAATATGCAATATTCGTAACGAATATTCGCAATGCGAATATTCGTGAGCAACACTAATTCAAAGCAAAGCAAGCAAGAGAGGGCGTGCTTAGTTGAGAAGCACCTCCTTAGCTACTGAAGACTCCTGGGATGTATGACATCATTTGCTTAGGCATGGAAAACAAGATGTAACCAAATAAATTTAAAAACAAAGCTTAAAACAAGTAAATATGATATACTTTACTATCGAATTACTAATATAAAATGCAAAAGGATTAAAAATAGTCAATGTTTATTAAGGCTGGATTCACACCTATGCAGTTTTAGTGCTTTTTGCATGGAACACGTTCTGTAGTACAAATCTGCAAAATCTGCAAAATGCAAAAAGCACTAAAAATGCATAGATGTGAATCCAGCCTTAGAGAGTGAAGTTCCACTTTAAAAGAGAAGTGCGGGTTTACAAGAAAACAAACTTACATACTCATCTAGATGGCTGCAGCATCAATCTGATGCTGCAGCTGTCCCCTGCCGGCTCTACACCCAGAACTGAGTGATCAAAGACAGCTGATCACTCAGTTCTCTGTCTTCAGTGGTGACTGTCAGTCACCGGCTCTCTAATCTACCCGTCAAGCATTCACTGATGATAGCAGCTGGCTCAGGCTTTCAGCGGCACGCTGAGAGACAGAGACAGCTGCCAGTCAGGCATCTGGGCAGATCCAACATTATTGTAATGTCAGCTGACAGAGGTCTTTATCCTGCTGTCTACTGAACCTGTGATCCCTAGGAGAAGTACAGACAAAAAAGCTTTGGCCATACTTCTTTTAAAATGGTTCTAAAGCCTGAAGGATTTTTACCTTCAAGCATTCTATGCATGAAGATAAAAAAACTTTTGTGTGCAGGCCCTCCACCCCAATCCTTACCTGAGCTCCCTTCGATCCAGCGATGTTAACGATAGCCTTGGCTATCACAGGACTCTCCCTTCCTTATTTTTTGAGACAGCAGCGGGAGCCCATTTGCTCCCACTGTTGTCAATCACAGCCAGTGAGTCAATGAGGAGAGAGCAGGCTCTATGTGTCTTATGTATGCATAGCGCAGCGGCTCAGGAGCAAGCACACAGCAGTGCTCCCAGGGTAGGCAACTTTCCCTGGGAGCACTGCTTGAGGGGGAGGAGCTAGGAGTGCCAGCGGAGTACCTGAAAAGAAGAGGAGTGGAGCTGCTGCACAGAGCAGGTAAGAATAACATGTTTGTTATTTAAAGAGAAAAACAAAAAACAAAGCTTTAATACCACTTTAATTACACATGATTTTGCAACTTTAATGTATGTACCTGTTTCTGTATGTGATTTTCCAATACAAATTGTATATGTTTTTGTCTTTGTTTTATGATAATACTTACAAGGAAAGTAGTCCTGGATTCATTTACCACCACAGCTTGATATCCACTTAAAACTTCCATTATGATCTAATATGAGGAATATAAAATCATACATAAAAAAGTAATGATATGTTAATTAAAGAGGCTGTACACTTTATGCAATAGAATAGCATATTGATTCACAATTCACGATTCACCCTTTTGTGTAGTAGAACGGTTGCAGATTATTTTTTTTCATTTATGAAAAAAACAATTGCAAAACCTATTGCTGAAGAATTTTTGACCTTGTCACCTCCTGGTACTTCATTTTTCGTATCAACTTTACAATAATGAAGCAGCAGCTCCAGGATGAATACCACTGTGACAGATGTGAGTGGGTTGCCCTTCTGGAAGCTCATATTTGAGATCTGGAGTAGCAAGTTGCAACACTAGGCAGAATTGGCAACCTTGAAAGGGGTCCTTTGCTCACTGAGCCGGTGGTTAGTATGGTTGATCGGGAGGATGGAGGGATAAGTCAGGATTACCAGGTAGAAAGATGGATTACTGTGGTCAGAAGGACGGGTAGGAAGTCACAGAAAAGGAAGGCCAGCCCTGGGTTTGAGCACCAAACAGATTTGCCAAGTTGGGTGAAGAAGTGGTGGTGTCAAGCTCAGAGGTGACAGCCCTAGATGTCACTGCTACCCCTAACAGCCAGGAGAGCAGCCCATCTAGTAGGGATTTTGAGGGTAGTGCAGGTAGGCCTAGACAGTTGATGGTAATGGGGGATTCTATAATCAGAAGGACTGATAGAATAATTTGTCATCAGGATCGCCTCAAGGGAATGGTTGCTGTCTCCCTTGTGCCAGGGTTCAGCATGCGGTGGACTGGGTTGAAAAATTACTGAGAGGGGATGGGCATGACCCAGCTGTCTTGGTCCACATTGAAACCAATGATGATGAATGTATGGAAGGTGTGGGGGTGGAAGTCTCACTCGCCAATTATGGCCTTCCCATTTGGGCTGGCCTCCCCCAGGGCTGTGGCAGCTAGCAGCTATTGTTTGAAAACTGCCGCCCAGCTGCCCACAGAACCCCTCTCACAGTACAGTGCAAGTGCATTGCATGCAGGTGGCTGAAGTGTATGCAGGGTTGGGTGGGCACAAATGAGAGGTGGAGTATCGGATTGGACAAGCAGGAGAGTGAGGGAAGGCTTAGAAGGACAGTGTTGACAGGATACAGCCTGACTCCTGTGCCAGCTGGCTTTCCCTGCTCTTACTGTGTCACTATGACAAACCGCCAGAGGTTGTGGAGCGCCGGAGCTAATGAGGTATAGATGCTCTCGATCTCCACACACATGTCATTGTGCCTGGGGGAGAAGACGCTCCTCCCGCAGCAACCCACACCGGTCCCTGCCCCTTGCTCAGCCGCCTCTTGTTTATCCTCATCCCCAAGCCCGGCTCATCCTCTGGCTTGTCCTCCTGCATCCCGCAATAGAGCTCCAATCTGCTCGGTGCAGCGGTGACTGTGATAGCAGCGAGCGGTGCAGGGTCAATGTGTCTGCAAGAGTTTTACCGTCCCCTCCATCCTGGCGCCCAAGGCGGCTGCCTGTCCCGCCTAATTGTGACCCTGGCTCTGATTACGGTAATAACCTTAAAAAGTATGTTCACCCTTTCAGAAAAAAATAAAAGGTTAACTCATACCCTCCTGATCCTCTCCAGTCCCCGCTGCACTTACCTCAGTGGGCGATTAGCTGTCACTGCTCATGCAGCTGGTGGAGCAATCAGAATTGCTTTGATATGAGAAGAGCAGGGATTTTAAAGCCCTGGACTGCTAGACCGGCTATGTAGGCACTGACAGCTAATCACCCTCAAAGGTGTGTGCAGGGGGATGTTTGGAGTAGGAAGGGTGTAGGGTATTAGTTCATATTTTTTTATTTTTGAGGTGAACTTACTCTTTAAAGCTATTGAATTTGAGATAAGTGATGATTGATGTGACCAGAGGTGATGAGAGGGATATACAGTGTGCCTTGGAAAAGTATTCATAACCCTTGAAATTATCCACATTTTGTCATGTTACAACCAAAAACGTAAATGTATTTTATTGGGATTTTATGTGATAGACCAACTCAAAGTGGCACATAATTGTGAAGTGGAAGAAAAATGATAAATGGTTTTCAATTTTTTTTACAGGTAAATATGTGAGAGTAAAACTGTCAGATTGGATGGAGAGCGTCTGTAAACAGCAATTTTCAAGTCTTGCCACAGATTCTCAATTGGATTTAGGTCTGGACTTTGACTGGGCAATTCTAACACATGAATATGCTTTAATCTAAACAATTCCCTTGTAGCTCTGGCTGTATGTTTAGGGTCGTTGTCCTGCTGGAAGGTGAACCTCCGCCCCAGTCTCAGGTCTTTTGCAGACTCTAACTGGGTTTCTTCTAAGATTACCCTGTATTTGGCTTCCATGTCCCTCCTGAAGAAAAGCATCCCCACAACATGATGCTGCCACCACCACAGTGTTTCACAGTGAGGATGGTGTCTTCAGGGTGATGTGCAGTGTTAGTTTTCCGCCACACTTAGCGTTATAAAGTCCAATTTTGGTCTTATCTGACCAGAGCACTTTCTTCCACATGTTTGCTGTGTCCCCCACATGGCTTATTGCAAACTGCAAATAGGGCTTCTTATGGCTTTATTTCAACAATGGCTTTCTTCTTGGCACTCTTCCATAAAGGCCAGATTTGTGGAGAGCATGACTAAGAGTTGTCCTGTGGACAGATTCTCCCACCTGAGCTGTGGATCTCTGCAGCTCCTCCAGAGCTACCATGGGCCTCTTAGCTGCTTCTCTGATTAATGCTCTCCTTGCCCTGCCTGTCAGTTTAGGTGGGTGGCCATGTCTTGGTAGGTTTGCAGTTGAGCCACACTCTTTCTATTTTCATATGATGGATTGAACAGTGCTTCGTAAGATGTTCAAAGCTTGGGATATTTTTTTAAAACCTAACCCTGCTTTAAACTTCTCTAAAACTTTATCCCTGACCTTTCTGATGTGTTCCTTGGCCTTCATGATGCTGTTTGTTCTCTAATGTTCTCCAACAAACCTCTGAGGGCTTCACAGAACAGCTGCATTTATACTAAGATTAAATTACACACATAGGTGGACTATATTTACGAATTAGGGGAGCCTCCTGAAAGCAATTGATTCCACTAGATTTTAGTTAGAGATATCAGAGTAAAGGGAGCTGAATATAAATGCATGCCACACTTTTCACATATTTATTTGTAAAAAAGTTTGAAAACCAATTCTTTTTTCTTCCACTTCCCAATTATGTGCCACTTCGTGTTGGTTTATAACATAAAAATCCCAATTAAATAAATTTACGTTTTTTTGTTGTGTAGTGCCCACCCCAAATCTAGGGGGTGCTATTCTAAATTTAAGGGATGTCTGGGCCGTTAGAGGGCCCAGACCTGTTGAATAACAAAAATGTGCCTCTGTTCTGGCTATGATACTGCTTGGTAGTTTCCCAAGGCCTGGTGACCGAATTAAAGAGGGATCCACTATATTGAAAGCCCTGCAGTCTGCCGGTATCGGCTTGAAGGCTCTTCTGCTGCACGGCTGGAGGTTCGGGCTTTGGAATCCTGTGGCAGAGGATTCCTGGACGCATCCAAATACATTCAAAGGTCTGTGGCAGAGACCAAGTACATTCAAAGGTCTGTAGCAGAGACCAAGTACATTCCAAGAGGTCTGTGGCAGAGACCGACTTGAAATTAGTTTGTGCATCATCCCGGCTGCTAGGCCATGTGAGAGGGGACTATCCGGGTGAGCAATTCCCACTCAATAGCTGAGAGTGGAGACTGATTGAATATTTTAAAACATTCTGTACCGTGTGCCTGAACCTTCTTGTCACGCACCTGGTGTTGGAGCCTGATGCGCAGGGAACGGCTGCTCGTGCTCCTCCCACTCCGGAGGCCCCGATAGAAGATACAGGGAGCCCGAAAGTGCAGAGTCGCACAAGCGCCTGGCAGGATCGCTGGTGCCGGTAGAGTAGGGATCCGCTGTACACCTGGGCGGGATCAACAGAGCTGAGGATGCCCGGAAGCTGGGACCGGATACCACTGGTCAGAGTTCAGCACAGAGGGAGGTGTTCTGTAGTACCATAGTCTATAGCAAGGTCAGGCCAGCACAGAGGGAGGTGTCCCGTAGTGCAACAGTCTATAGCAGGATCAGGCCAGCCGGAGGGAGGTGTTCTGTAGTACCAAGTCTAAAGCAAGATCAGGCCAGCACAGAGGGAGGTGTCCTGAGCGAGCGGATCTTGGTGCAGGAGTTGAGCAGGGACGGATCGTGAACAAGCCGGGGGTCAGTAACTGGCGGGCAGCAGACAGACAGGCGGGACAAGCAGAAGCATGGTCAGACAGGCCGTGGGTCAGAGCAGGCGGAGATCAGAGTAGTCGGAAGGCAAGCCGGTTTCAGGAACAGGTCAACAGGTAACAGGTATCAGGTCGGTTTCCAGGGACGCGCTGTAGATCCAGCAGCAAGAGGCCGAGGGATCAGCACACCTAAATAGCCCCTCCTGGGCGCCAAGATGGCGTCCACACGTGCCCGCGCGCGTCACCGCGAATGCGCGCTCCCGCGCGCCGTTGCTGCGCGTGCACGCGCACCGTTGCCGCGAATGCGCGCGCCCGTGCGCGCCGACGGCCCGCTGCTGCCATCTAGTGGCCGAGTTTGGCCATGACATTGCCCCCCTCCAATGGCCAGCCTCCGGATGCCCAACTGAGCAAATTTCAGGGGGTGAGAGTCCTTAAAGGATTGGATCAGTCTTTCCGCATGGATGTTGCTTTCAGGCTCCCATGAGTTTTCTTCTGGGCCGTACCCCTTCCACTTCACCAGAAACTGGACCTGGTTCCGCCTTTTCCTGCAATCCAGGATGGACTCTACTTCAAATTCCTCCTCGCCGTCAACCAGGATTGGTTCAGGAGGGTCGGTGCTTCGCCCTAGGAAAGGGATTAGGAACATTAGGTTTCAGGAGGGCAACATGAAAAACTGGGTGAATGCGGAATGAATCAGGTAACTCAAGTTCGTAGGCCACACTGTTTATTTTCCTTTTTATTGGGAAGGGCCCCACGAATCTAGGGCCCAGTTTCTTCGAGGGACAGGCAAGTTTTAGGTTAAGAGTTGATAGCCACACTTGGTCTCCGGGTTCCAAGTTGAGCTCTCCCCTCCTGTGCCTATCAAATACCTCCTTGTTGTGTACCTGTGTTTGAGCCATGGTCTCCTGTAACAGTTTATTATTGGTGCTGAAGAAGTCCAAGGTCTCCTGGGCAGCAGGTACTGGACACTCTGGAATGCAATTGGACAGAAACAACGGATGGTAGCCATAGTTTGCATAAAACGGGGACTGCTTAGTAGCGGAATGAATTGAGTTGTTGTATGCGAATTCAGCTAATGGTAACAGAGATACCCAGTCCTCCTGTGAAAAAGATGAGAAGCAGCGCAGATATTGTTCAAGGGTTTGGTTAGTACGTTCAGTCTGACCGTTTGATTGTGGATGGTAGGCAGATGAGAATGACAGTCCCAACGGATGGTAGCCATAGTTTGCATAAAACGGGGACTGCTTAGTAGCGGAATGAATTGAGTTGTTGTATGCGAATTCAGCTAATGGTAACAGAGATACCCAGTCCTCCTGTGAAAAAGATGAGAAGCAGCGCAGATATTGTTCAAGGGTTTGGTTAGTACGTTCAGTCTGACCGTTTGATTGTGGATGGTAGGCAGATGAGAATGACAGATCGATCTTAAGGGCCCCGCAGAGTGCTCTCCAGAACTTGGATGTAAATTGTACCCCCCGATCCGATACAATGTTCGCAGGTATGCCGTGGAGCCTCACAACTTCTTTAATGAACACTTTGGCCGTCTCGGGGGCAGATGGTGTACCCTTCATGGGCACAAAGTGTGCCATTTTGGACAATCTGTCCACGATAACGAAGATGGTTGAAAAGCCTTCGGAGGGAGGGAGTTCCACAATGAAATCAACAGAGATCATCCTCCATGGTTTTTCTGGTACAGGCAGGGGGTTTAAGAGGCCCCAAGTTCTCGACTTGCTCCCCTTATTCCGGATGCATGTGGTGCAGGATTCCACATAGCACCTACAGTCCTTCAAGAGTTGGGGCCACCAGAATGTCCGCTGCAACAACTCGGAGGTCTTGAGTACTCATAAATGGCCAGCCAATTCATGGTTTAGCACACTGATCCGTAGGTTTTCCGGTACAAAAATGTTATCTGTATGCCACAAAAGACCGTCCTTGAGTTGAAGGTCCATGCCGGTTGAAGTGGAGACACCTGCAGAGGCTTGTCTAATTTGGGAAAGGAGGTCACCCTGTAGCAGCAAGAAGTTCCCTGGAGACAGGATAGTGTCCGGAGGGGTAGTGACTTCCGAATCGCCGAACATCCTTGAGAGGGCATCAGATTTTGTATTTTTTGACCCGGGCCTGTATGTTATGTGGAATGAGAATCGGGTAAAGAAGAGCGCCCACCTGGCCTGACAAGGTTTTAGTCTTTTGGCAACTTTCAGATACTCCAGGTTCTTTTTTTTTTTTTTCTTTTTTTTTTTTTGCTTTCAATAGATTTTTATTTTTTCAAATAAAGGATACAGATAAATTATGACCAAAGGCTGAAATTACAACATCATAACATTCAACAAACCGGGCATAATGACAGTAACAATGACTCAATTGATTTCAAATTACCCAACTGTGGGTTGATTAAAGGAATCCAGCGAGCTTGATAACAGAGGAAGGGGCGGAAAAAGAAGTGTATATGGTGATCTTGCGCTCAGGGGAAACCTGCCTGTCCCGGACACCCCTAATGGGATCAATCTGTGTCCCAGCCAGGCGCCTCCCAATCCGCCCCTTACTATAAAATTATTTGATGGGAAATTAGTGGGTTCGAATTTGGCTTCATTGAACCTCTAGCTCATACTAACGAAATAAGATAGGCCTATAGTGTTACCAAATTGCCCATATGAATAACCGGACGAAGAACAAAGAACATTACCTTCTAGTCATACAACTGTCTTAACAGAATAGAAGTAAGAAAAGAGAGAGAGAAAAGTGGGGGTAAGAAAAAGGGAAAGGAAGGGAAGCATGAGCCTAACTTGTACTGAAGGATGCAGGTTGCGTGGGATGTACCCCAGTCGCCAAAGGTATACCACAGTGGGATGCCCATGATCCCCACACGGCTTCAAATTTCTGATTCGTGTTTGAAAGAATGCTGGCCAGTTTTTCCTGCACCATGATCCACGAAATCTTGCGTTTTATTTCTGCAATGGAAACCCTGGGTTGTCTCCAAGCCCTTGCGATGGTAATTTTAGCCCCGAGGAGCATAAATCGGATCAGCTTCTGATTGGGCTTGGATATACCCGGAATCCGAGCATTTAGGAGAGCTACAGAAGCCGTCCTGGGGACCGAGCAACCAGTGACTGTACAAATGAGGTTAAAAATCCTCTTCCAGATTGGTCTGATTCTGGGACATTCCCACCAGACATGCACCATCGAGCCCAGGAGCTGACAACCTCTAAAGCAGCTGGGATCTGATGATGGGTAGATGGCCGCAAGCCTGGCGGGAGTCATATACCACCTCATAAGGACCTTTAAGTTTGCTTCCATCAGGGAAGTATTTAAGATGCCCTGAAAAGAATCAGAACAAGCTGCCTGCCAGGTCTCCAACTCCCACCCTAGTTGGAGGTCTGCCTCCCAAGCCGTCATATAAGAAAACTTCTCAGTCGGGCGGGCGAGTGAAGAGTAGATGACAGATATCCCTCCCCTTTGTCCCATGGTCTGCCCGCACCAGAGCTCATAATCTGTAAATTTGGGAGGTAGAGGCCTATCCGTCCATAAAGTGTGTAGGAATTGTGATATTTGTTTGAATCTGAATTTTTCAGTGTCAGGGAGGTCCAATTTAGTCACACAGTGGTCTAGGGTAAGAGGGCCTTTGGTTGTGAAGAAGTGTCCTATGCGGTACAGACCCTTATCCAACCACCAACTGAATGCTTTCCTGTCCATTCCAGGTGGGAAATCCGGATTTTGGAATACACTGGCTAGAGGTTGACCTTTCGAAACCAGGGCTGGAAGGTGACGAAATCTATCCCAAAGGGCGTAGGATTGAGAAAGGGAGGGGGACAAAATGGGTGGTCTTCTCTTTTGGGGGCACCAGAGTAAGTATTCTAGGGAGAACCGGGGGACAGCTTGACCCTCTATGTGGACCCAGTCTGGTTTGTCCAGTTTGGAGTAAACTACGGATAGTTGAGCTAGTCTGGCAGCTACGAAGTACTTATATAGGTGCGGTAGTCCTAGTCCTCCTCTTTTCCTATGGTTATATAGAGTGTTTTGGGGGATTCTGTAACCTGACTTGCCCCAAATGAATTTGAGTATTTTGCTTTGTAAAGTCTGCACGTGATCTTTTCTGATGGGAATGGAAAGGGAGCGGAATAGATATAAAATTCTAGGAAGCAAAGTCATCTTTATAGAGTTAATTCTGCCCAGCCAGGAAAGATCATACTTAGCCCAGTTATTCATGTCGGCTGTAAGTTTTCGGTATAGGGGAGGATAGTTATTTGAGTAAAGGGATTCTGTCCGAGCTGTTAAGGAAATCCCTAGATATTTGATAGATGAGGGACACCATTCAAATTTGAATGACTGTTGGAGGAGGGATACTGTAGGAGGTGGAAGGGATACGTTCAAGGCTTGTGATTTGGCATAATTGACTTGGAGACCTGAGAATTTAGAGAATTCCGAAATTACCTTACAAAGGTTTGGTAGGCAAGTAATAGGAGAAGTTAGAAATAGTAGTAAGTCATCGGCAAAGAGCCCACATTTATGAGTTTGATCTCCACATGAAACGCCTCGAATGTCGGGGTTCTGTCGAATGGCTATCGCTAGGGTTTCAATTGCCATTGCGAAAATGATTGGGGAGAGGGGGCATCCCTGTCTGGTACCCCTGGCTATGTCTATTGGAGAAGAGTAGTACCCTTGGATTCGAATTTGGGCCTTTGGTTTAGAATAGAGAGCTTGTATTACCCCCATAAATCTTGGGCCAAAGCCCCATCGTTCTAGTAGGGGGAGAAGATATTGCCAGGACACAGAATCAAAGGCCTTCTGCAGATCAAGAGATAGGAGAAATCCTTTTTGTTTCGGACCTCCGTCCCAGTTGGATTGCAAAATTGAGACAATGTCCACTGCCCTTCTCACTTGATCTGGGCCTTGTCGACCTGGAATAAATCCGACTTGGTCCTTGTGAATATATTTATTAATGAAAGAGGAGATACGGAGAGCTAGAATTTTTGTAAGAATTTTTAGGTCATTATTTATCAGAGAAATGGGGCGATAGTTACAGACTTCTTCTGGGTTTTTATCCGGCTTTGGGATAACCGTAATGTATGCTGTATTAAGTTGCGTACCCAGAGGGGTGCCTTGAGTCTTGGAATTAAAAAAGTTTGTCATATGTGGGACTAGGGTATCTGCAAATGACCTATAATAGAGGGCCGACAGTCCATCTGGGCCTGGGGCCGGCCCTTTCGGAGGCCCTTGATTACTGTAGCCACCTCTTCAACCGAAAAGGGTGCTTCCAGCCTGTCTCTATGTTCTACGTCTAAGGATGGGATGGGTAGGCTGTCCAAAAAGTTGTCAATCGAATCCCTGGGAATCTGTGGAGGGGCACTATACAGGTCAGAATAGAATGTTTCGAATGCCTCCAGGATCTTTTTAGGGTTGGACGTAGGTTCTTGACCTGCCAAGCGTATCTTGGGTAAGGAGTGAAACCTTGTTTTAGGAGACAATTTGGTCGCTAACATCTGGCCTATTTTTCCTTTTTGGGTGTAAAATTTATTGCCACTCCAGCGGAGAGATCTCTCCGCTTTCGTTGTGAGAGCTAAATTAAGTTCTAGTCTCAGCTTGTCAATATTCTCTAGTAAGGCTAAAGATGGTTTCTTTTTGTGTTGTGCCCTTAGGGTCCTATAAGACTTCTCCAGACGTACAATTTCTGCTTCGTGTTCTCTTTTGATTCGCGTGGAGATCTGAATGATCTTACCTCTAATAGAGGCTTTATGGGCTGCCCAAAGGGTCTCCGCAGAGACATCCTCAACATTGTTAATTGTGAAATATTCTTGAAGGGCTTTATTAATTTCCATTGTAGTGGTTGGATTGGAAAGAATGGACTCGTTTAGCCGCCAATGTCCGTTCCTTGCCATACCTGCTAAAGGGCGGATGGACATGATGACCATAGAATGGTCAGATAGGACTGTGTCTCTGATTTGGGCCTTGATCACTGCCGGAAGTACAAATGAAGGAATTAAAATATGATCGATCCTGGCATAGGTATTATGCGGGTGAGAGTAATGAGTGTAGTCTCTCTTTGAGGGATTAGACTCCCGCCAAACATCCGTCAACCCCCTGTCATGAAGTAGTTTGGCAATTTTCAGGCTGACCCTAGAGGGTCTAGTAAGTTGAGCGGACAGAGGTCTGGATTTGTCCAAACCCTGGTCAAAAGCCACATTGGAATCCCCCCCCCAAATGACTGTGCCTTCTAGAAGTGGGGTTAAAGTATCCAAGATTAATTGGAAAAACGTGTCTTGCCCTTTGTTGGGAGAATAGTATGAGACCAGGGAGTATAGATGACCCTCAATTTTACCCTTAACCAGTATAAACCGTCCCTCTGGGTCTTTGAAGTCAGAGAGATACTCAAAATTACAGGATTTGGAGAAAAAGATTGCGACCCCCTTGGTCTTGTTCTCGGCATTAGCCAAGTAGAAGAGGGGAAAGTGAGAGTGGACAAATTTGGGACTGTACCGCCCAGGAAAGTGGGTCTCTTGGATCATGAGAATGTCAAGTCTGAGTGATTTGTAACTATCAAAGATATTTCGCCTTTTGACTGGGGAGTTCAGGCCTTGAACATTGTGTGTGGCTATGTTGAGGGAGCTCTGTACGTGGTCAGCCATGGGGAACTGAAAAGTAGCTATGTCTGTCTCTACCTCCACTCACCCTGAGATGTTTTCTGTCCTCCCAACCTTGCCATTTGTCAGGATGGACGACTGGCAGCCTGGTGGACACTCCCCGATCGTAGGCCCTGCAAGCTGAAAAATAATAAAAGGTTAGGCTCATGTGGGAAAGATGGGGAATAGAAAAGGAAAGGACAGATTTGAAAGAGAGAAAGAGATGGTGAAGAAGACTCCCAATCCAACTAAGGAAAAAGAGAAAAAATAAGAAAAAATACATTCTCGGGGAGGGGAGATGCCCCTCGAGAATTTCTACTAAGGTAGATCAAAAAAGGGCTTGCTCCAAATGAGAACAAGCGACCTCGCCCCCAGAAACCTTCTGGAGTCTAAGGGAGAGGTGGAGGTACATGGGGCCCACCCCAGCCAGGGCGCCCCTGAAAAATTGGTTACAGCAACTATCAAAACCGAAACCGGAAGGAATTGAGTAAATCTAAACCCAGTTTGGTCGGATCTAATTCGGATCCGGAAGTCCCCCCGTCCCCCCCCCCAACGGGGATCGAGGAGGAGGGGACCTCAGAAGGAAGGTGGGGACAACCCCCTGCGAAAAAATTAGAATAGATAAAGAGATCTTTTTAGCAGGAGAAATACTGTTGAAATATCAATTATCCAAAAAGTTGATTCTTCTGATCAGAGAAAGTCTAATTCTCAGGCATAGGACCGACCAAAAACCTTGAAAGTTCAAGGAGTATATGACCAATGTGTCAGCCGAGATCTGGGTAAGTGGGTCCACTGTCTCTAGCTTTCTTGGATCTCGACCTGGTCCAGAGTAGGGAATTAGGACTGGTGGGGGTCGGTCTCTTGGAGGTGTTTGGGATGCTATGAGAAGTGTCCATGGCGGGTTCTTGCGAGATGAGCTTAAGGCGCTTTAGTAATCTTTCTCCATCAGGAAAGTTTGAGAAGGAGTAGTTTTTCCCTTTATCCGAGAACTTGACCGCAAAGGGGAATGCCCATTTATATTTTATATCCTTTTGGACCAGGACTAGGAGTAGCGGCTTTAATGACCGTCTTCGCTGCATTGTGGAGGGAGAAAGGTCTGCGTATATTTGGACGGGATGACCTTGGCACAAAACACTGGGCACAGAACGTGCTAGTCTCATGACTTCATCCTTTACTGCGTAAAAGTGGGGTTTGGCGATGATGTCCCGCGGTGAGCCGTCCTTTCTGGGTGGCCCCAGGGCTCTGTGGGCTCTATCAAGCTCTAGGCGATCTTGAGGAATGTTTGGAATCAAGTTCTGGATCAAATTTTGTACCGCTGCTGGAGTGTCAGTGATGGATTCGGGCAGCCCCCTGATCCGGAAATTGTATCTCCTGGATCTGCTCTCCAACTCGTCGATCCTGGAAAGGGCCACATCCAATTGCTCCTGTACTGTATGAATATGTTCTGAGTTCTGATCTGTGGCTGCCACCGTTTGATCAAGCTTGTCTTCTATCGCTTCAATTCTGGTGCCCAGATTCTGGAAATCTGCTTTCAAATCTCCTGTTATTTTGGTAGCAGTCTGAGCGAGTCCCCTATCCAGGAGTTCAGCCAGAGCCTGATATAAGTCAGTCACAGAGAATGCAGAAGCTGCTGACAGGGTGCTGACAGAGAATTGAGCAGGCTGGCTCCTTATGTTAGGTCCTATGAGGGGTAGTGCAGAGCCCTCCCTGTTAATGCCCTCCATATTACTGCCTTCCAGGGGTTCTGTGGGAGTTGTTGAGGGGGACATGTCCTGCTGGTAACTTACTTGGACCAGTGGGGTAAAAGGCAGGGGTACCATATTTGGAAAAATCCTTCCCTCAGGCATCTCTTCAGCTCCGTTCTTGTGAGGTGCTGCAGCGGCGGCCATCTTGGATTTTTGCCGTTTTTCCAAATGAATAAAAAGCGGCTTTAAAGTGTCCCTTTAACCACTTCAATACCATTTCACGTCCAAAGACGTGAACAGCGCAGACCTGAGGCGCCGGGTTGACGTCTTTGGACGTGATTTGCTTGTAATTCCCCGCGCGCGCCCCAGGGGGGCGCGCGGCGGGGAAAAACAGTCCCGACGCATCACCGAGGATCCGATGCGTGTACCCGGCGGCCGCGATGTCCGTCAGGTACACGCGATCGTCGGTGAGACAGCAGGGACGTGGAGCTCTGAGTGTAAACACAGAGCTTCACGTCCTGTCAGTGAGGTGACAGATGCTGTTTCTCTTGTACATAGGGAGACAGCATCGGTCACCTCCCCCAGTCACCCCCCTCCCCCCATACAGTTAGAACACACCCAGGCAATACATTTAACCCCTTCCTCACCCCCTAGTGTTAACCCCTTCAATGCCAGTCACATTTATACAGTAATTAGTGCATTTTTATAGCAGGTCGCTGTATAAATGTGAATGGCGCAAAAATGTGTCAAAAGTGTCCGATGTGTCCGTCGCAATATCGCAGTCCCAATAAAAATCGCAGATCGCCGCCATTACTAGTAAAAAAAAAATATAAAAAAAAAAAATCATAATTATGTCCCCTATTTTGTAGGTGCTATAACTTTTGCGCAAAGCAGTCACTTATTGTGATTTTTTTTTTTTTTTTTTACAAAAATACGTAGAAGAATACGTATCGGCCTTAACTGAGAAAAAAAAAATAAAAAAAAAAAAAATGGGATATTTATTATAGCAACAAGTAAAAAATATATATATATATTTTTAAATTGTCGCTCTTTTTTTCATTATAACGCAAAAAATAAACCGCACGGGCGATCAAATACCACCAAAGAAAGCTCTATTTGTGGGGAAAAAAGGGACGCCAATTTGTTTGGGTGCCACGTCGCACGACCGCGCAATTGTCAGTTAAAGCGACGCAGTGCCGGAAGCTGAAATTTCGCCTGGGCACGAAGGGGGTTTATGTGCCCAGTAAGCAAGTGGTTAAAGAAATTATAATGATAGGGGGGTGCCCTGATGTCTGGGGGTGCCGTGTATGGTGAAAGCTCCCCTTCCAGCCCGTTTCTGGCTGACTTATGGGCGCCGCTGGACTGGGGTGATGAGGAGCTCCTGGCTCAAGCAGCCATCCTCAGAGCTCTACTCCAGGTTCTTATGGTCAGTGTAGATTAGAATCGGATGTGCTGCGCCCTCCAGAAGGTATCGCCACTCCTCCAGTGCGGCCTTTATTGCCAGCAGTCCCGGTCCCCCACGTCGTAGTTCCTTTCTGCCTCGGACAACTTACGGGAGAAGAAGGTGACCGGGTGCAGAAGGGCCTTGGGCCCCTGTCTTTGGGAGAGTACCGCTCCGACTGCTGTTTCCGATGCGTCGACTTCCAGGATGTACGGTAGCCTTGCATCAGGGTGTCTGAGAACTGATGCGGATGTGAATAGCCTCTTAAGGGCGTCAAAAGCTTCTTGCGCTTCGGGTGACCAGTGGAAGCGAGTGGTTTGCTTCGTCAGGTTGGTTATAGGGGCAATAATGTTAGAAAATCCCTTGATAAATTTCCGAAGCACTGAACGCCCTTTTTATCTGCGGGCGCCGGCCAGTCGAGGATCGCTGCAACTTTCTGGGGGTCCATCTCGATACCCCTCACGGAGATTATCAGTCCCAGAAATTGTATGCTTTCCTGCTCAAACTCACATTTTTCGGGTTTAGCGTACAGTCCATGTATAGGGAGTCGGCTGAGTACAGTCTTAACATGTTCACGGTGCTTGTCCAGGGACGGAGAGAAGACGAGAATGTCGTCAAGATAAACAATAACAAAAAGATCGAGGAAGTCCTTAAAAATGTCGTTTACAAAGTGCTGAAACGTAGCGGGGGCATTGCACAGGCCAAAGGGCATTACAAGATACTCAAAGTGGCCAAAGCGAGTCCGGAAAGCTGTTTTCCACTCGTCGCCGTCCCGGATGCGTACCAAGTTGTAAGCCCCACGGAGGTCCAACTTAGTGAAGATGACCGCAGTTCCCAGTCTTTGAAACAGCTCGGGTACAAGGGGGAGAGGGTACTGATTCTTGCTTGTCACCTTATTGAGTGCCCGGTAGTCCACGCATGGGCGGAGGGAACGATCCTTCTTTTCAACGAAGAAAATTCCCGCCCCTGCTGGCGACGTGGAGGTGCGGATGAACCCCTTCTCCAGATTTTCATCAATGTAGGTCTTCAAGGTTTCCAGTTCTAGTTCCGTCAAAAGGAAAGATCCTACCAAAGGGGATCTCGGCTCCAGGAAGGAGCTCGATCGGACAGTCATAAGGTCGGTGCGGAGGAAGGACCTCAGCCCCTTTCTTACTGAAGACATCCAGGAAGTCGTGGTATGCTTCCGGGACGATTTGGCGGGTTTCAGCGTCCGCATCCATACAGAGCAGGGAAGAAGGATGCTGGGTTTTCTGCAGGCAATGTTGCTGGCAGTAGGAGGAACGGAAGCTGACCTCTCCAGTGGACCAGTCTATTTGGGGGTTATGGGCCCGAAACCAGGGCATGCCCAGGATTATAGGAAACAGGGGGGATGGATGACATCCAGACAAAGGAATTCCCGGTGGTTACCAGAGATGGTTGTGGCTAAGGGTAAAGTCTCCTGTACAACTGGTCCGGATCTTAGTGCTGACCCATCTGCAAGGTAAACGGATAACCCCCTGGCCCGGGGTCGCAGAGGAATGCGGTGTTGTGTGGCGAAGGAGGAGTCCATAAAGCAGCTTCAGGCTCCGGAGTCAATTATGGCGTTGGCCCGGATATTCCCTCCTGGGAGCTGAAATAGAATGGGGATAGCCAGGTGAGAAGAGTTATGAGGAACAACAGCTGTATGAACGGTAGATAGAGGGCAGCACTTACTGAGCTTTGCTGGACAAGTCCTCACGTAATGTCCTGGTTCTCTACAGTAGAGGCAAAGGTTGTGGATGCGACGACGTTGTCGCTCCTCCGGAGTCAGTGAGGGGCGGAGCAGGCCCAATTGCATTGGTTCTGGAGCGTCCACCAGTGGAGTGGTCAGGATCGGGGGTGTCGGGTTAGAGAAGGTGGGTACCCGAGGCATCATCCAGGTCGGACGGGGCATACTGGTGGCTCGTTCAGACTTGCGCTCTCTTAGTCGCCTGTCAACTTGTATGGTCAGATTGATAAGGGCCTCCAAGGTTGCTGGGACCCCTACGCGTGCAAGCTCATCCTTAAGTGGCTCTGAAAGTCCTAAGCGGAATTGGTAACATAAAGCCGCATCGTTCCACTGAGTGTCGGCACTCCATCTCCGGAACTCGGACACATAGTCCTCTGCGGGTCTGCGACCTTGTTGGAGAGCATGCAGGGCGGCTTCAGCGGTAGCGGCCTGGTGCGGGTCCTCGTAAAGTAAAGACATGGCCTGAGGGAAGGTGTCCAGGTGGTTAATGGACTCATCCTTCTGTTCCAGCAGACGGTGGGCCCAGGCTTGTGGTTCGCCGGACAGAAGGGAGATAACGAAGCCCACCTTGGTAGTCTCTAATGAGAAGGTCTTAGGCTGCAGAGCGAAATAGAGCTCACAAGCGTTCCTAAATGCTCTGAATTTGCTCCGATCTCCAGAAAACCTCTCGGGCGTGGGGACCTTGGGCTCTGGTGGCAGCATAATTACAGATGGAGAGGCAGAGGTTCCAGCAGAGGAGGTGGACGGAGCGGACAGAGCCTGGACCCGGTTCTCCAATCTGGTATAACCTTCCTGCAAAGTCCTGACAGCTTGGGTTAGGCCATCCAGATGTCGGCAGAGTTCTGCCATAGGATCCGTTCCCTGCACAGGCTCAGACATGGCTGCTGGATACTGTCACGCACCTGGTGGTGGAGCCTGATGCGCAGGGAACGGCTGCTCGTGCTCCTCCCACTCCGGAGGCCCCAATAGAAGATACAGGGAGCCCGAAAGTGCAGAGTCGCACAAGCGCCTGGCAGGATCGCTGGTGCCGGTAGAGTAGGGATCCGCTGTACACCTGGGCGGGATCAACAGAGCTGAGGATGCCCGGAAGCTGGGACCGGATACCACTGGTCAGAGTTCAGCACAGAGGGAGGTGTTCTGTAGTACCACAGTCTATAGCAAGGTCAGGCCAGCACAGAGGGAGGTGTCCCATAGTGCAACAGTCTATAGCAGGATCAGGCCAGCCGGAGGGAGGTGTTCTGTAGTACCAAGTCTATAGCAAGATCAGGCCAGCACAGAGGGAGGTGTCCCGTAGTGCAACAGTCTATAGCAGGATCAGGCCAGCCGGAACAATGTGAGCGAGCGGATCTTGGTGCAGGAGTTGAGCAGGGACGGATCGTGAACAAGCCGGGGGTCAGTAACTGGCGGGCAGCAGACAGACAGGCGGGACAAGCAGAAGCGTGGTTAGACAGGCCGTGGGTCAGGGCAGGCGAAGATCAGAGTAGTCGGAAGGCAAGCCGGTTTCAGGAACAGGAGGTCAACAGGTAACAGGTATCAGGTCGGTTTCCAGGGACGCGCTGTAGATCCAGCAGCAAGAGGCCGAGGGATCAGCACACCTAAATAGCCCCTCCTGGGCGCCAAGATGGCGTCCACACGTGCCCGCGCGCGTCACCGCGAATGCGCGCGCGCCACGCCGTTGCCGCGAATGCGCGCGCCCGTGCGCGCCGACGGCCCGCTGCTGCCATCTAGTGGCCGAGATTGCCCATGACACTTCCCCTGCTCTTCTCTTCCCTTCTACTTTCTCTACTTCAAGTTACTCTGCAGAAAAAAAATAAAGCCTGACTGTTGAAGGTTTTACATCTGTCTGGACATTTCTTATGGACTTTCCCACCTTGACAACGAAGCTGTAAAGGCAACGTGCAAACCCAAAATCTAACCAAAATCTACGGGGGTAGTGCTACAGGTGTTACATGGCAAAAATTTGGAAAGTTTCAAGAGGCATGAATACTTTTTTAAGGCACTGTAGGGTTTGTCTGAGTACACAGATCCCACATGTCATAATTTATGCTAAAGACTGCTGCTTTTAGCTGTTCTTTTCTTTTATAACCACAGGTCTTTTTTAGAAAATCATCCTACACTGAGTATTGAAACCCTTCTTACAAACATATTTCTTTGGCAGATCGTATTTAGTTTACCCATTATTTCTGCAAGTTATACTTCAGCATTTACTGCAAGATTCATCTTCATAGAACTTTATATGAAGTATAAACCTCTCTAATGAAATTCCTGGTTCAGAATCAAAGTTTTAAAGGTGATTCTTCACATACTTACAATTCCATAGCTATACACATCAGTTTTCACTGACAGATCCCCCCTCCTAATGTACTCCTCTGGCAAATATCCCAGGAACTTCAGAGTGGCATGATCCATCTTGATAGTTTTAACGTGATTTATCAGGTAAGACCTCAAATGGACCATGGCAAAGTCAGAGAGCTTTGGCTGAAAATGCTGATCAAGCAATATATTTTTGCTGGAAGAGAAAAAAAGGAAAAGATGAACAACAGTTAGATTCGAAAATGGTGCAACACCATGGTGCAATATGATGTATAAAGTAAAAAGCCATAACTGCCCAAGGATTAACAACTCTGCTCAGCCAAACACCTGATCTGAGGCTGGGTTTACACCATTGCGAATTGGATGAGGGTTATCTGCATCCAATTCGCAATAGCAGGAGATTTTGACTGTCTCTCTATGGAGCCAGTTCACATATATCTCCGCTGTGGCGGATTTGCACAGGAGCCCTGTATGTCTTTTGGCCCATTTCAGGTGCAAATTCAGCCAAAAATGTGCACTGAAATCTGACCTAAAACAGTGAACCAGGACACACCGGACCCATGCAGGGGCCGCATGCGGCAATAGTGTGTACCCAGCCTTAGGCTTTTGTATCCAGTTTATTACAGTGACCAATATAGCTTTGTCTATCATTCACCCCAGTGACTGGACAAATAAGTAGCAGCGGCATACTGATGAGGTCACCCCTGTTATTGCCTGTCAGTCAGAATGTTGCTGTGCTAAAAATTTTAGAATAGGCAGATTCAGAGAGTCTGGCTTGTTTTATGTAAAAACACATTTTACAATTTTTTATTGTATACATAAGTCTTTTTTTTTTTTTTAATGGCTCTACATACCTATTTATGTTTCCACAGATCACAGGACTAGGGCTCATTGTGTGTAGGTAGAGGATAGCCTTTGCCACTCCAACTAGAATATTGTAGCGTACTTGCCAGGAAAGAGATGAAGTCTTATCCTATGGTAATAATGAAGTAAGCCAATATCAGGGCAAATTGATTTACAACCACTGACAAAAGAATAGAATTATTTACCAACAACCATAACAGAAAATACCGAATGTTACTACACAAAAGTTCAAATAATACCACCATTCTGACATAATTATGAAAACATTTGTGAACATGTAATAATTGAAACTTACAGTATTATGCAACTTATTGAAGAGGGATCCGTGTTTCAGATATGGGTACACCAAATATGTTGAGTCATCGGCTCTGACATATCCAAGCAAGCCTAATACATTTGGATGCTGGATTCTAAAAAGTTAAGAAGTGTTTTACAGTAAGTTGAAGATAGTAAATTGTCCAGTTATAAGTTTGCTGGCTTTTCTATGGAGTTCATTTAAAGGGGTTGTAAAGGTTTGTTATTTATTTTCTAAATAGGTTCCTTTAAGCTAGTGCATTGTTGGTTCACTTACCCTTTCCTTCAATTTCCCTTCTAAATGTTTTTTTCTTTGTTTTCGTTGTCTGAATTTCTCACTTCCTGTTCCTCCTCAGTAAGCTGTTCTAAATGACTTTCCACCGCTCGGATGCTGGTGGGATGCTTACTGAGAAACAGGAAGTGAGAAATTCAAACAAAGAAAAAAAAACATTTAGAAGGGAAATCGAAGGAAAGTGAACCAACAATGCACTAGCTTAAAGGAACCAATTTAGAAAATAAAAGACAAACCTTTACAACCCCTTTAAGCTACTCTAACATGAGGCAAATGAGGTTAATGCCGCGTACACACAATCAGGCTTTTGCCCGACCAAAAGCACAACGGAATTCCGACGGAATTCCATCGGAGTAAAATAAAACATGATTTATATTTAAACTCCAATGGAATTCGTCGGAATTCCGGTGGAATTTCTCCAATGGGGCATACACATGGTCGGAATTTCCTATGGAAAAAGCCTGTCTGACTTTTTCCATCAGAAATTCTGATCGTGTGTACAAGACATAACACTATGGAGTCTATTTATAAAAAATGTGCAGTGCAAATGTCTCATTCATGCAAAAGTCACAAATAATGCCCACGATGTTTGATATTTTTGTGAAATATCTGTTTCTACTTGTCTTTTGAATATAACATTTGTTCCTAATGTGTTAAAGAACATTCAACCAATTGAGAAAACCTAGGCTAAGAACATTCAACCACAAGAGGAAATAACATGGACACTACATGGACTATTTGTGACTTACGCACAATTTTGTTTAATAAACAGACTCCTAGGTATACTGGGTACCAGGTATACTGGCAGGTTTACAAAAGTCAATATGCCAGAAAACCCTTGATTAAGACAGTCAGAGGTAAAGGACAGCATAAAGGGAACTGTCTAGAGTGCTCATGTCTTTAGGTGCCATCCTTTAATAACACAGCCTAAGGACTCTCATCTAAAAAATTTGCCTTCTAATTGTTTCCTGAAAAAAAAGAAAATTACTGCGGCCACCACATCTAAGGACTGGTAAAATGCAATATCACATTTGTTCTTGTGTTTAGAAAACCTTTAACCCTTTTACTTGCACAGAAATTTTGATTATAACACCAGCAGCACCGAAATGTAAACAAACTCCTGAGTCCTGACCACTATAGCAGCCTGGGGTTTGTTTACCTTTTTTTGGATCATCTGATCCCTCAGAGTCGGTTCACACTGGGGCAACTTGGGATCCGACTTGAGCTGGGTTTATATAAATACCAAATGTTCTAAAATACTGTATATAGTGTTTTTATTCTTCAATCAGTTAATATAAACATCTTTGATATTAAAGATGTTATAGAACGTAATTGCATTGTAGAATATTAAAAAAAAAGTCATAGTTAGGGTCCTTTTACACGGAGTGGACCATTTTTGATCCGCTCCGTGTGTGTCCGAAATCATCCGTAACGCTGAGCTTTCGCGGACAGACACTGTGCAGAGACCGCCCTGTCTTTGCTCTCCCCTATGGATCGGATTAATACAGACCGTCGTCCGTATTCATCCGATCCGCCAGACGGAAGAAAAATAGGGTTTTCTTCCGTCCGAAAAAACGGATCTTTGCGGGCGGATCTTTGCGGACGTTAGCGGATGCATCATCCGTAACGGACGCGATCCTAGGGATGCATTACAAGTCCGTAAACGACTTGTAAAAAACGGACGAATGGTTCATACGTGTGAAAGGACCCTTACTTTGCTGAGTAAGGGTCCTTTCACACGTACGGACCGTTCGTCCCCATAGGGGAGAGCGGGGGAAAGACAAGGCGGTCTCTGCACAGAGTGCGGGGACCGCCCTGTCCGCCGACAGCTCAGTGGGGATTTACGGATGATCCCTGCTGAGCCGACGGACACACACGGAGCGGATAAAAAACGGTCCGCTCCGTGTGAAAGGACCTTAACTAATTACTTTTTCAATGTAGTAACTGAGGGCCAGATTCTCTAAGAAAATCGCCAGCGTAGCGTAAGCCATTTACACTACGCCGCCGCATCGTACTAGAGCAAGTGCCGTATTCTCCATGCACTTGCTCCGTAGTTTGCGGAGGCGTAGAGTAAATCGCCCAGCGTAAGCCCGCGTAATTCAAATGGGACGGCTTGTATATAAATTAAGCGCGCCCCCGCGTCGAACGAACTGCGCATGCGCCGGCCGGGGAAAAAGCCCAGTGCGCATGCTCCAGCTCACGTCGGAAAGCGTTGTTGAAACCGACATCAAAACGACGTGATCGTCACTACGCAATGCCCTATTCGCGAACGAGTTAGTAAAACGACGTAAGCGACGGAAAAAGCAGACGCTGACCCAACGCCATACTTAACATGGCATCCGACGGCACCTGACGGCATCCGACGGGACTTCGTAAGGTTACTCCTCATAGAAGCAGGGGTAACCTTACGAGTTCGTAAACGACGTATGCGACGACGGGGCGGCGTAAAAGCGATCAGAAATCGGCGTAGTAGCCTCATTTGCATAGGCAAATGAGAAAACAACGTAAAGGCCACCTAGGGCCAGATTCAGGTAGAGTTAGGCTGGCGTATCAGTGATACGCCAGCCTAACTCTCACTTTGAGCCGGCGTTTCTGTTTTCTGTAAGCAGAAAACAAGAAACACCTGGTTGGAGTTCCTATACGAGCGGCGTAATTGTATTTCGCCGTCGCATCGGAACTGCAATTTTAAAAATGGCGCTCGGGGCGTTCCCGCTGATTAACGCCGAGAATATGTTAATCAGCGAGAATCGGCAATTCACGATCGTACTCGGGCCCGACGCAGTGACTTTACGACGTTTCCGTAAGCGATACGCGGCATAAAGAAAAACATGCCCCCTAGTGGAGTATCCTATGTTAAGTATGGCCGTCGTCATCGCGTCGAATTTAAAAAAATTTGCGTCGTTTGCATAAAACGTCCGTGAATGGGGATTGACGTCATTGACGTTCACTGACAGAATTTGGAGCATGCGCACTGACAGTCGACGCATGCGCAGTACGTTCGCCGCGGGATCGCGCCTAGTTTAAATAATACACGCCCCCTACCCGCCCAATTTGAATTCCGCCGGCTCATTTTCACTACGCCGCCGCAACTTTAGGAGCAAGTGCTATGTGAATAACAGTACTTGCTCCTAAAGTTTCGGCGGAGTAACGTAAATGACTAACGTTACTCCGAAATAAAGAACCGCTGTCCTACCTGAATCTGGCCCACAGTGGCCGGAGTTGTCATTACAACTACGATCTGCAAGTGTAATGGTATTACATTTGTCGGATGTTGAAGCGTATCTATGCCAAAGTGATGCTAAGCATCACTCGCATAGATACAAGCGAAAAAAAACGGCGATACGATGGGGTATCTGAGATACTTCGTCGTAGCGCCGCTGAGAATCTGGCCCTGAGTCACTAACTCAATTACTTTTTCGGAGAAGTAATTTGTAACTGTAACTAATGACTTTTTTAAAGTAAGATGAGCAACACTGGTTGTAAGTCACCACGTTCTTGACGTTCGTGATTTCCGACAACATTTGTGTGACCGTGTGTATGCAAGACAAGTTTGAGCCAACATCCATCAGAAAAAAATCCACGGTTTTGATGTCCGAATGTCCAATCGTGTGTGTACGCGGCATTACACTCAAAGTGGTTGATCTTCTGGTGAGCACCAGAAGATCAGTGCTCTAGCAGTCAGGAGAAGATTTCCACAGCAGCCAGGGGAAGATTTCCATGCAGCATACAGATGGACATAGGACACACTTCATTAGAGATAATATCCCTGGTGCTGCATCAAAAAACTTAACTAAGCTAAAACTAAACTAAACTTAAAGGGTCACTAAAGGAAAAAAACATTTTTGCTGAAATGACTGTTTACAGGGTATAGAGACATAAAAGTTAACTGATTCCTTTTCAAAATGATTAAAAATAGATAAAAAATCAATCATATAATGTGCCTGCAGGTTAGTTTCACTTTTGAACTGGCTTCATGTTTCTGCAAAGTAGAAATAGACACACAGAACAAAAACAAACAAATCCAGGGCAGTGTTTTGTTTTTAAAATGAATCTGATTGGTTCTGGGAAGTTTTAGACACACAGTAATGACAGCTTAAACCATCGTGAGAAATCTCCCAGTATGGTGGTGATAAGGAAACCGACAAGCAGGAAGTGTGGAGAACAGAGCAGGGTTACAGCAACTTCAAAGCAAAAACGAATACTAAGGACATGAAACCAATACTGCAGAAAGGTAAAGGAAGCTATTTAGCTAAAAAAAAAAATTCCTTTAGTGATCCTTTAAGCTTTAATATAACAGCAGATAGCTCTGTTACCATCATGTGAGTATGTAAAGAGACTTATGAAGGTGGCATTTCAACAGACTTATTTGTGTTACTCTCTATGCATATACTATATCAAAAAAAATTTTGGGTAACTATAATCATGTTGCAGTTTTTAAGTACATTTTAAATGGCGTCATCTTATTTAAATCATCCTTTCTCAAACAATTTTCTGGATTCAGAGAGCCCCTGCTAAAAATTATGGGCTAGATTCACAAAGACTTACGACAGGTGTATCAGTAGATACACCGTCGTAAGTCCTAATCTCAGCCCGCGCAAATTTAAGTGTATGCTCATAATGAGATACGCTTAAAGGGTCACTAAAGGAAAAAAATTGGGCTGAAATGACTGTTTACAGGGTATAGAGACATAACAGTTAACTGATTCCTTTTAAAAATGATTAAAAATAGATAAAAATCAATCATATAATCAACCTACAGTTCTAGTTTCGTTTTTGCTGTTATTTCCTGTCTCTCTGATGTACAGAGCCAGAGAGCCAATAGAGGGCAGTGATGGTTTGTCTAAAACCCCTCAGCACCAACCCAGTTTCAGTTTACACACAGTAATCACACCTCCTTGATTAGTGACCACAGTGAGAAAGCTCCCAGAACTGTGGTTATAAGGAAACAGACAACCAGGAAGTGTGGAGATCAGAGCAGAATTACAGCAACATCAAAGCAAAAACGAACAATGAGGACATGAAAACAGCACTGCAGTAAGGTAAAGGAAGCTATTTAGCTAAAAAAAAAAAAATCATTTAGTGACCCTTTAAATGTTGCTAAGATACGAGCAGCGTAAGGCACTTACACCGTCGTATCTTAGATGCATATTTACGCTGGCCGCTAAGTGGCGTTCCCGTTGTAAAATATGCAAATTAGCAAATACACTGATTCCCGAACGTACGCCAGGCCGGAGTATCTGTTTACGTCGTTTACGTAAGACTTATGCCTGGCGTAACGTTACCCCTGCTATAGTGAGGCGCAGCCAATGTTAAGTATGGATGTCGGGACAGACGTAATTTACGTTGTTTGCGTAAGTCGATTCACTTCCGCAAACAATGGAGCATTGTGTTAGTTACGCTCACGTCGCTTTCATTGACAATTAGCGACGTGATTTGGAGCATGCGCACTGGGATTCAGTCACCGCCGGCGCATGCGCAGTTCGTTCGGCACGGGAACGCGCTTGATTTTGGCTACGCCTCCTCAACTTTACAGGCAAGTGCTTTGTGAATAAAGCACTTGCCTGAAAAAGTTGCGGCGGCGTAACGTAAATGACATACGTTACGCCCGCACAAAGATAAGACGGGCTACGTGAATCTAGCCCATAGTTTACAGCTCATGGTACATTAGTATGCTTTGTAAGCTGTAGACATTATAACAGAAGAAAAAAGAATGGGGACCTGTGGTCGCAGCGTTGGATTAGTGGTCTCCCACACCAGAACATGACTTTTTAATAATCTTTACGATTTACACAAATAAAGTGAAAAAAATGTATAAATAAATATAATTCTACAAATTCTTACCTAGGTAAGCACTGGCATTGTGCTAGGAATAATTGAGCTTGCTTCTGATGATCTGCTGAAGCCTTCTTCTATACAGACAAAAATCAAAAACGTCATTGGTTGCATTATTTTGATTAAAAAAAATTGAAAGGTATTTTACAATGCATATTGGCAAATCTAATGATGGCAAATAGAAAATTTAACAAGAACATATATGCACAGTCCACTTAAAAAAATTATAATTTTTTTCCCCATCACTAAAATGTTAAATATCGCCTTTTGCAAATCACTGCAATCCAAAACAATCTGGCTATGGCTTCGCTACTTGGCAGGCCAATGCAATAAGCAGAGCAAAGTTAGGCCAATATTAGGCCAATCAACCAAGCAGGTCATCTGTTAATTTTTTAAAGAAGAATTATGTTGATTTATAGATAAACATGACTATCAAAAGTATCATGTAAAGCTTTTAGTTATAATTCTACTTACAGGAATGGCTCCTGATGTAAGCCAGTGAAGATTCTCATCTATCCACTTCATGGTATAACTTGTAGTAGTTAGAGCTCATTTCAAATATATATTTGTACGACAATTTAACACAGATTTTTGATATCATTTAATTGTATTCCAAAGGCTGTTTTTTTTTTTTTTTGTTATTTTGAACATGAAAGAAGCCTCATCTGCAATCCCAATGGGAAAGCCAGAGAGCTTTCACACTGAGGCGCTGCGCTGGCAGGGCATCAAAAAAAGTCCTGCAAGCAGCTTCTTTGCAGCGCTTTAGGAGCGGTGAATACACCACTCCTAAAGTGCCCCTTCCCATTGAAATCAATGGGAAGCGCCATCAAATCGCCTTGGCAGCCTTTATTCAGCCACTCGCTGTTGCTCGAAAAATGTCAGTAAATTGCCACTAGTTTTAGCCCCTGAAAAAAGCCTCTGCAATCCCAGTGTGAAAGCCCGTCCTGTGCTGGCAGGATGTCAAAAAAAGTCCTGCATGCAGCTTCTTTGAGGCGCTTTGGGAGCGCATTTAGAGCACCCCTGCCTGTTGAAATCAATGGGCAGCACTGCCGAAGCGCATTCAAAGCACATCGAAAGCGACGCTTTGCAGCGATTTAAAACCCTTTATTTGGCCACTAGCAGAGGTTAAAAGTGCCCTGCTAGCACCCGAAAGGTGATGTAAAAACGATGGTAAAGTGGCACTAAAACCAGTGGCGCTTTAAATGACATGGCGTGAAAACATCATCATTTTTATACTTTTGTCACTTCTTCAAAGCATGTTAAGATGAACCTGTTGCTTAGAAACAATAATGGGACTAGTAACTGTACAAAATATCTACAATTAAATGAGCTTGCCATTATAGTACTTCTAAAGCAGACCTAGCTTCAGATACACAGGGGCAGATTCACGTAGATCGGCGCATTATCATTCCGGCGTAGCGCACCACTTTTCCGTTAGACTTGCGCAATCTAGCCGCGTAATCCGGCGATTCACGTAGCTTTTACGCAAGAGCTTGCGCAAACGTAAGGTTTTTTCCGTAGGCGTAAGGAGGAGTAATACAAATTGGGAGGGACGTGGGCGTGTTACATTGAAATGAGCCGTGACCCCATGCAAATGAAGGGCCGGCCGACTCGCGCATGCGCGCGTGAAGGAAACCATGTCAGCTCCGTTGTGCGCATGCTCACAACTCGGGAGCGGCGCAATCATTGAAATTGGAAATGGACTAGGGCAATGTTGTGAACTACGCAGACAGCATAAATAGACACACACAAACGCCCTTCCATTGCAAAAGTACATCCCTTTGTGTCCCTTCCCATTGAATCAAGTGCTTTTGCTCTGTTGTTCGTTAGAGTGTGTTTTGTAGTTGTCAGATTAGTGTTCTGTGTGATCTAGTGCTTGTTGGTAGTTTTGTGAAAGTGTATTTTGATAAGTGTTTGAGACTGTTTGTTTGATTGATAGATTTCTGAGCGTTTGTTTTCTTGCTTTTTTTTTTCATCTTATTTTTTGTGTGTGTTTCTTGCTGAGTGCTAGTGTGATTTTTGGCTGTTCTTTTCTCTTTGTGTGTGTTCTTGTCTGATTGGTTGTGCTTGTATTTGTGACAGATTTTTGCTGACTGCTAGTGAGTTTGTTTGGAAGTATGACTGAGAGAAAAAGAAAGCTCAATTTTACTGTGGGGGAAAAAAGAATTCTTGCCCGGGCCATTACCGACTATGGGCGTTTTCTCCACGGCCCGCAGAGTGCCACCACCACCCCGGCCAGGAGGAGGGAGATATTGGATATAATCACGGAGCAGGTCAATTCATCGGGGGAGGGGGAGACACGGACCCGCTCTGGGATAGAAAAGAAAATAAATGACCTCCGGCGTGAGGTGAAAAAAAAACTGGCCGCAATAAATGCCCATGCCAGGGGCACAGGAGGGGGCCCACCATGCCGGGTTAGATTTTCAGAGACGGAGCGTGTGGTGGCCCTGACCTTTCACCGGCATGAAGTGGAGGGCCTGCCAGGCTTTGACACAAGTCCGGTCCCCGCGGTGCCAGGTAAGGTTTTTATTTCTCTCAGGTGTGTAGCATGTGTGGGGGAGGGGGTGAAAGGGAATATGTGGCAAGTGTGTGGATCCTCCAACCTGTGAATGTTTTGTGTCATCCACAGCTGTGCAGGAGGGTGCAGGGCCATCTGGACTGACCGCTCCAACCCCAGGACAGCAGCCTAATGAGGCCCCCCCAACAAGGCCAGAGTCCGCAGAGGAGGAACAAGAGGAGGGGGAGGATCATGCGGAGGACGATCATGAGGAGGAGCAGAATCATGAGGAGGAGGAGTCCATGGAAGGCACTGGCCCTTTGGTTTCTGCGGACTCTTCCCCTCTGGCTGCAAGAAGCCTGCCCTCCCTAAGGGTCAGCCCCCCCCCCTCCTCCCCCAACATGGCTCCCCTCACAAGGGCCTCCCCTTCTCCCCGGCCACAACCATCAGCAAGAGCCAGGAGGTCATCCCCAAGCACCAGGGGGGCGCCCAATCTCATGCCCGCCTGTCTGAGAAGGAACCTGGCCACCCAGACCCGCCTTCTGAGACAGCTCTGCCAGACTATGGGGCGGGTGGATCAGAGCCTGTCCTCCATTAATGATAGCCTGGGTAACCTGGACTCCCACTCCCGGGCCTCCACAACCTGCCTAAATGACCTGCAAACTACAGCAGCAGGCGTTGGGCAGGATGTGAGGGCCCTTACCCAGGCTATCCAGGGCAACACGGCAACACTTGGTGCTGCCCTGGACAGAATAGCCGTGGCCTTGGAGGGCAGGCCGCCAGGTGGGCAGATCTCAGGGGCTGCTCCTCCTTCCCCGGCTTTTCCCCTCCCCCATGCGTCTCCCCTGAGGGTCCGGGGCCGTGGCCGGGGCGCCCCAGGCGTGGCTCAGGCAGAGGGCAATAATTTTTTTTCCCCCTTTTGTTTGTTTTGAAAGCTTTTTTATTTTTGTTCTCTGCTTTTTTTTGTTTTTTTCTAAGCATTTTTTTTTTCATGCATTTTTGTTTGTTTGACTTTTTTGGCATATTTTGGGTTGTGAATGATGTTTGAATGTGGGGGTGACATTCCTGCTGGAAAAGGGGTGTCACCCTCAATTTTGGTGGAGAAGGGTTCCCCAGGACCAGGGAGAAGTGATTCCCAGGTCCGTGTGAATGGTGTATGAATGTACAGTGACATAATTGGAGCCTTGACGTGGCGTTACTGCTCACCAGTCTTGCATGGTGGACTGGTGCCAATCCAATTTGATGAGGATGTGGGGTGTGTGTGCTAGGGACCATAGTGGTGTGCATGCATGCATTCTCATTGTGCCATGATTAATGTGTGTGTTTAACGTGCAAAGATGCCCAATATGAGCTGCCTCCTGACTGCTCTTCCCTCAGAAGACGGGGTATCCTCGGTTAGGGGTTGATTTTCTGGTTGGGGGGTCAGATCATCACGTAGCTCAACCTGCAGGCCCTTCCTCACTGCGAGATTGTGTAGCATGCAACATGCAGCGATGATATGGCACACGAAGTTTGGGGAATACAACAGTGTACCCCCAGACTTATCCAGGCATCGGAAACGTGACTTCAGGAGGCCAAAGGTGCGCTCCACCACTGCACGGGTTTTGATGTGTGCTTCATTGTATCGTTCCTCTCCTGGGGTTTGGGGGTTCCGGATAGGAGTCATGAGATGGGGTCCCAGTGCATATGCAGAGTCACCTGTAAAGGAAAAGACAGGAGAATGTTAGTCATGCATGTGCCACTTCTGTTGTGCATCACGGGAGGGGATAGTCATGCCTGACTCCCATGTCACTCACCAACCAGCCAGGTGTTCCCATACACGTTCTGTTCGAATTCTGTTCGGATGTGGCTTGATTGTAGATGTAGCTGTCATGGCTGGACCCTGGGTGTTTGGCACGGACGTGCCATATGAGGCCTTGGGCATCAACTATCACCTGTACGTTGATGGAGTGCCAATTCTTCCGATTGCGGTACATGTGCTCGGTCTCATGGGGGGCTGGAGTGCCACATGTGTGCAATCTATGGCCCCGATGGTGCGTGGGAAATCTGGCAATTCGGTAGAAATCTGCCATTGACTTGATTCGAAGCTCCTCAGTGGTGGGTTTGATGATTTGGTTGGCCAAGCGTGTGAGGATTGCAGGGACAACCTGGTGCACACATCTGCTCATGGAGGATTGTGACATCCCAGCCACCACTCCACTTGTACGCTGAAAAGAGCCACTGGCAAGGACATGGAGTGTTGCCAGGACCTTGACCAGTGGCTGCACTGCATGTGAGCGTTGTGTTGGCTGGTGATGTCCTCCTGCAAGGTTGTGGTTAATTCCAGGATGGCATGAGGGGGAATCTGAAGATGCGAAAGACCTCTGAATCATTCATGCCAAACAGGTGTATGCGGGTGCGGTATAACCCTCTCCCGTGCCATCCTCCGTGCCCTCCTCCTTCTTTGGTCATCTATATTCACTAGTGCAGCTATGAGCGACGATGCCCCTAGCATGTTGGCAGTCAAATTGTAGTGCAACACGTGTGTGGTT